>CM070828.1:40577957-40582957 GCA_036326025.1 Chrosomus eos
TTCTGAATGATTCAGTCATTGTTGAAATAATTGGTTGAATTATTGTTATTATAATTGGTTAATATTATAATAAATTATTGAATTATAATTGGTGATTCAATGACTCACTCATAAAGACTTGTTTAGTTTCTGAATGATCGAGTCATTGTTGAAATAATTGGTTAAATGAATGATTCAATGACTCACTCATAAAGACTTGTTTAGTTTCTGAATGATCGAATCATTGTTGAAAGAATTGGTTAAATGAATGATTCAATGACTCACTCATAAAGACTTGTTTAGTTTCTGAATGATCTAATCATTGTTGAAATAATTGGTTAAATGAATGATTCAATGATTCACTCATAAAGACTTGTTTCGTTTCTGAATGATTCAATCGTTGTTGAAAGAATTGGTTGAGTTTATGATTCAATGACTCACTCATAAAGACTTATTTCGTTTCTGAATGATCGAGTCATTGTTGAAATAATTGGTTTGAATGAATGATTCACTATATCAAGCCTTTCGTCCAGTCCGATGTAAAGATTGTCTAAAGTTATGTAATATTCGTAAGTTATATCATTTGTTTTGTAGAAATGTTGTTTGTTATGTTTAAATAATAAGAGTAGCTAATACATTTTGTAATTGTGTCTGGCGCTGTGAACGTCTCTGTTCTGTTCTCGATACACAGCTGATCTCATGAATTAATCTGTGCTACACAAGACTTCTCAAAGCTTCAGTTTCATACTGAAAATCAATACATATGCTGATGATCTCCGGCTAAAATCGCAGCCCAGCTTTGTCCACACATTTTTGAGTCTGTGGTCTGTTACATCAGAAATGTGCATCAGATGATAATAGCAGAACTGGGTCAACAACAGCCTTAAGAGAGACTTCTGACTCATGTGAACATATGTGTGTGACGTCAGCTGGGTTACAGCATTGACGAGGCTATTCACATTCAATGTTATTCAACTGTTGGCAGTGAATGCAGATACTGTGTTCTTACAGCTGTGCTTTATCAAATCTGCCATCACTGTCTTCTGCTGGGTATTCACTGAAAACAACACCATCTGAATGCATATAAAGTCCCCTGGTGAAAATCCAGCTTTTAATGTTGTTGTGGTGTTTCTAATACGCTTTAAGACAAACCATGTGTAAATTCATAAGTCGACAGCATTGCTGAGTATTTTCTGCTTAAAACTGCAGTGAACCAAAGACAGTCTCATAAACACGCTTTGAAATCGCTGGTGTTTCTGACGTCACAAACGACCTTGTAACCAATCAGATCAACGTGTGATCGTCAACCAGTGGATCTCTGAGTGAGTGAGTGAGTGGAGGCGGGGCTCATTTGCATATTCATAGAACCGTGCATACTATATGAGGCAAGGGTGTCGAGTTACATGCAAGCTATTGTAAGTTTTTCAAGGAAAAAAAGGTTTACATATGTCTTTTTGGTGATCAAAGATGAGTTTTAAGTGATAAAATGATTGACTACAGGGGGACTTTAAGCACGATATTATTACTGATACAACATCATCATTTTACGTAAGCACAAAATATATTTAAATATAATATATATGTTCCTGTGATGCAGAACATTAACAGAGGATCTGGGCTCTTTTTCTCTGTAGGATCGAAGTTAAAGTCCCGGATCAACTTATTATACAGAAGAACAACAGAAGATGTGGCCGTCGAGTGCAGAAGAACATGTGTTTGTCTCCTACTGATCCGTACTCGGGCATTCTCACTACCGGTAACACACACACACACACACACACACACACACACACACACACACACACACACACACACACACACACACACACACACACACACACACACACACACACACACACACACAGCTTAGTGTTACAACTTAGTACAATAGTGTTATTATTCAGCTCAATTTTATTTCTTTTTGTGGTTGGGTTACTACCCGAACCCCGAAGTTACATAGTGCCAGTAAAAGCGATACAGACCCCGTCAGGCGATGCAGAAGTGCCTTTCACCCTGTTACGACTTGATGAGCCACTGATAATTTTTTTGAAACATTATTTTAAGGTAAAAAATGTTACATAGTGTTGCTTTAAATTAATTCAATTCAGCTATAAAGCAGCTCCATGGAAGACAATAGTGTTATTATCCAACAGAATTAATTTTAAGTTTTGTTCTCACGCAATAGTGTCAGTGCAGTCAAACTGATATTACTGAATATAATGTGTCTTTAAAATGTCTTATAAGCACACATGTTTTGAATAGTTTTAACAGTAATAACCCAGTGTGGAGTTGTGTACTGAGTGTTGGTGTGTGTTGCGTCTCAGGCGTTACCGTAGATACAGATGAAAACTGGTGCTCTCAGATCAACAGACTCCAGCAGCTCATCGACAAACTGGAGTGTCAGGTGAATTAATCCAAATATGCCTTCACACAATAATCTTTATGTTTCGAGGTGTATATTGAGATAGCATGTCTTACAAACTAATTTGGTTTTGCTTTTCATTTCTAGAGTCCAAGGTTGGAGCCTCTGAAAGAAGATACACTGGCCAGCACGTACAAATCAGTGAGTTCTCCGATCCACCGCTTCAGAAGTCCAGTCCGTATTTTATGTCTGTTTAAAGGAGCATTGCGTAAGTTCTGAAATTTCTAAGCGTTACTGACACCAGTGGCCGTTAGAGAAACTGCAGCCAGTCTCATGCTTGTTCTCGGTGAGCACGCTCGATGGCCGCACTAGATAAGGCTTTATTTTTTTTTACTTGGATTGTGCTGGAGGCTGGTCGGTTCTTTCCGTCCACAGAGTCCATTTGAAACACTACAGCTAGCGATCGCCGCTGCTTACTAATGGCTGCCGTACGGATGTAAGCCCACGTAGACAAGAACGCGTGTGACGTCACATTTTGTGAATTTTCGCGCCAATTCGGACCCGACGACTCCACACACACTTGAGATAGAGGCAACAGTGGAGGACAGTCAAGGTGTCATTCTTTCTATTACATTATGGTTGGCTCATAAATGTACAAATGAAAACTCTATCTTAAGTAAAAACCTACACATAGCCCCTTTAAGCTCTAAGATCCTCCATCATTATGCAATAATTCAATTCACCACGTTAAACAGCAGTCAGATTGAAAGAACACAATGATGAACGAAAATCAGTGATGGATGAAGGCAATGAGGGAACGGACAAAGTATATTAATGAAGTAATGAAGTAGCGAAGTCCAATTTAAAAAAGAGTCTTTTCAATGAATGAGTTGAATCGGTTTTCATTGCTCCACTCTCAGTGAACATTATCAGTGAATAACAGTTTCATTTCCAGTCTGTTCCTAAATTTCAGAAGTGAGCACATATAATGTGCGTTTATGCATCTTCCGTGTGCCTTTTTTAAGCTCGACTCCTTGTGAAAAAGAAGTACACTATAGCATCCTTTTAAAAAAGCGTACTTACTATGGACATAATATACTGTAAAATAATATACATTAGTGCAAACACTTAATTTGCATGTTAATTGGATTGAAATTAAAGTGTATTATAGTTTGCATTTAGCTGAACTTTGTTGTGCTTTTCTGACTTAGATCCTTATATTTAAATTAATATTTACTTCTATTGTCTTAGAATAAGTACTGACAAGCACTTATGGTGAACTAAATGTGAACATATATACTTTAATGTAATTTCTACTGAAACTTATATGTCATGTAATTATATATATTTGTAATTGCATGTTTGTGATAAAGTTGCAATTTAAAATATATTTATTTTAGATGTAATATCAGATAACACACTACAGTTAGAATTATAATCAATTACTTGATGTGCTTTCATAACACATTTTTTTTTTTTTTTTTATTGAAGAGGAATAGCCCCTTGAGATGAGCCATCTCGTTTTCGAGGGGGTCCTCGATTCTAGATACAGAAATTCACCTTACAGCAGCAGTCAAATAAACGTAACAATAACATAAAACAAAACAAACAAAAAAATACACAGAAAAAAAAACAAAAAACAAAACAAACAAAAAAACAAAACATGCATTACAGTAATAGTAAATACTTCAGTATATAAACCAAAAACCATGCAAACAAGACATTCATTCATACAAGACACCCAAAAGGTGACACACTCCTCCCTAAACAAAGTAAACAATATCATATGTACCAAAACACAAATCTAAACACAAGTAAACTCATATATAAACAAAAATATATTACGTACCATGCCAAAAATAGGTTACAGTGAAAGAGAGAAAAAAAAAAAAAAAAAAATTTACTAATCAAAAGCAATCAAACGTATTCTGAAGATGTTGAACTAAATGATTTTTAAATGTTGGAAAAGAGGTTAAAAAGCGAATTGAAATTGGAAGTTTATTCCAATCATACGGTGCTTTATATTGAAATGCATATCTACCTATTTCTTTATTGATCTGAGGAGTGTAAAAATAAATTTGGGTATTATGACGCAAATTATGAGATGACCTAAACAGAATTAAATACTGTTTTAAATAAGCAGGGTAATTCATATAAATGCATTTAAAAATAAACTGTAACCAATGAAAACGCCTTCTATTTGATAAGGTCAGCCAGGACAATTGCTGGTACATTTCACAATGGTGTGTTCTGTAGGGGCAGCGGAGTATAAATCTACAGTATGCTTTAGTATGTTAGTCTGATTAAAATAAGTGTGCCATGTCAAAGATCAAACTTAATTTGACATTATCACAAAGTTATTAAAATGAGATAAGAACCACAGTCATGAAAGTGAACTCTCTAAGTACTTTTATTTCATTAATATTATATTATCTGCAGAAAATATGCGTATTCGGTAAAATTGAGCACACTTCTTTTTCACAAGGGAAGGTGTCAGCATTTTTAGTGTATTATAAAATATTATATTAAAGGACATGAGGGTGAATGAGTAATGATAAACAGATTCTGCATTATGATCAGATGTTCGGCATGAAACCGTAAGCGTGCATTAGTTCTCTTTCTCCAGTTTGTCATATTTGATGTGTGTGTTTCGTTCTCC
>CM070828.1:40587957-40600457 GCA_036326025.1 Chrosomus eos
GTCTACAGTTATTTGCAGTCTGACGCCAGTAAGACGTTCCAGCGCTGCATTATAGACATGCTGGAGGACCCGGAGATCGTGTCCACGATGCTCATGCCAGGTGAGAGCGAGCGGCACATCATTTAACTGAACGCATCTGTCTCAGCCTGGATGAAAAGAAGAAATTAAACCGTCTTTAATGAGGAGTTATGATGCTTCATCTTTTTAATATCTGCCTGTTTGTTTCTCACAGCGTCCTGGTGGATCATGACAAACAACTAACAGCAACCCGAAACTCCACTGAACCCCGTCTGAAAATAATGACCCCATTGTGTCTTTGAATTAATGACAAGCTCTAAAAAAAAATCAGATGAATCATCTGTACGTGTGACACACACACACACACACACCTTTTTTTGTGTTGCATTTTATAGATAATGTCTGTCTGATAGTTCACAGAAAACAAGCAGAGTTGTGCATCATTCAGAAGTGGATTCAGATGCTTTTCTCATTCAAGTTTAATTAAAGAATTTGAATTGAGTTTGGATGCAGAACTATTGAATTTGAATCAGCGTTTAGTTTTTATTTGAGTTTTTATTATAGTTATTAATATTTTTAATTACTTTTATATTTTGTTTTCGTGTTAAATTCAGTAAATGTTTTGTCATTTTGTTTTTTAATATTGGTGTAGGTTTAATTTATTTTTATTTCAGTTTAAGTTTTAACTTTTCCAGTTAATAATTTTAGTGCTTCAACTTTCTTGCCAAGTCAACATTTCTAATTTTGTTCAAGTCTTTTTAGCGTTATTTCAATTAACAAAAAAATAGTTTAATAGTTTTAGTTAACGACAATAACCCTGATTGGAAAAATTCAAAGAAATTAATATAAATACTGAAGTATTTTAAATAACATTATATTTAATAAGCTAAAAAAAAATGGTGACCAAGGTGAAAGATTATTTCCTAGAATTGACTTAATATATTATTATTTAATATTAGATTCCTATTTTGATTGTAGTGTTTATCTTTAAGTTGAATGGTGGACAGTTTTTGTTGCTGTTCAGCTAAATTAAGATCTGTCTTAATGGCTTTTAATTGTTTTGATAATTAATCTTAGTTTAGATAAATGTCAGCTCAGCTGAGAAGAAAATGCATCTACGTGTCAGGGAATGAATAAGCATAATTAATCATAAAATAAATATTTATGTTTTAGAGCTTGTGTTGACTAATAGAGTTCCTCTGTGTGACTGTATTGAATTTCTTAGCAGCGTCCTCCTGGCATGTTCGAGTCAGATTCAAAAGAACCGATTCTCGAATCTTCAGTTGTGAGTGAATGCTGCAGAGCCGCCGCTAACATGTTCGATTCAGATTCAAAGGAACCGATTCCCGAATCTTCAGTTGTGAGTGAATGCTGCAGACCCGTCGCTAACTTGTTCGATTCAGATTCAAAGGAACCGATTCCCGAATCTTCAGTTGTGAGTGAATGCTGCAGACCCGTCGCTAACTTGTTCGATTCAGATTCAAAGGAACCGATTCCCGAATCTTCAGTTGTGAGTGAATGCTGCAGACCCGTCGCTAACTTGTTCGATTCAGATTCAAAGGAACCGATTCTCGAATCTTCAGTTGTGAGTGAATGCTGCAGACCCGCCGCTAACTTGTTCGATTCAGATTCAAAGGAACCGATTCCCGAATCTTCAGTTGTGAGTGAATGCTGCAGACCCGTCGCTAACTTGTTCGATTCAGATTCAAAGGAACCGATTCCCGAATCTTCAGTTGTGAGTGAATGCTGCAGACCCGTCGCTAACTTGTTCGATTCAGATTCAAAGGAACCGATTCTCGAATCTTCAGTTGTGAGTGAATGCTGCAGAGCCGCCGCTAACATGTTCGATTCAGATTCAAAGGAACCGATTCCCGAATCTTCAGTTGTGAGTGAATGCTGCAGACCCGTCGCTAACTTGTTCGATTCAGATTCAAAGGAACCGATTCCCGAATCTTCAGTTGTGAGTGAATGCTGCAGAGCCGCCGCTAACATGTTCGATTCAGATTCAAAGGAACCGATTCTCGAATCTTCAGTTGTGAGTGAATGCTGCAGACCCGCCGCTAACTTGTTCGATTCAGATTCAAAGGAACCGATTCCCGAATCTTCAATTGTGAATGAATGCTGCAGACCCGCCGCTAACTTGTTCGATTCAGATTCAAAGGAACCGTTTCTCGAATCTTCAGTTGTGAGTGAATGCTGCAGAGTCCGCTAACACACATCGGTGTGATATTCTAATCGCATGTATAGAAAATCAAAGCGTGTTTTGCTCCATTCCGTGATGAAGCTTTTCAAGCCAGTAGCTTTGATGCAGATACAGCGACTCAGAGCTAAATAACAAGAGGAAACGCAAGAATTCACGTGTTCTTGTAAATAAATAGCCAAATTATGATAACTCTATAGCAAAATGATCTGCTGCTTGAGTCGAACACTTTTAAAGTCACTCTTACTTCTCTGGATGCTGAAACATGATGAAACTGCATGCAGATTAGGAGATGTTTTATATGTCAGTTGATTTGCAACAAACAATTATTTCTCAAGAGAAGTTTGAAGTAGAGGAGTCAGACTGTGAATAGAATAGAGATTTCTGTTATTGTAATTTAAACCTTCCTGAAGTATTTCACCCGTTCTGGCCTCATTTTCTTGCTCAAGTCCTCCTTAACCTGGATACACACACACACATACACACACACACACACACACACACTGTAAGATCCTGGTTTGACTGTCTTATTGTTTGATGAACATGGAAACCTGTTAGTTGTTGTATTCATGCATTAACCTGAAAAACAAACCTGACCTCTCTGCTTTAAGTTTTTCACTGTAAGTGGATTGGTCCATTAAATGAAAATAAAACTCGAATGATTATTCTGTGTGGTTTTGTTCTTCAATCATTTCACATTTTTAATATGTTTTGTATTACTGTCACATTTGTGGATGATCTGTGAATATAAAGCATCAGCATGATAGACTTCAAGTCAGTAATATAGCGAAATTCTTTCAAAAATAATTAGTAAAGATGCTTTTGCTCTCTCGTAATGACACTTCAGTGTTTTGTCGAGATGTTTCTGAAATGATGACAGTAATTAGGACTATTAAGTCCTTGTCAACCAGGATAGGCCTGATTGGACTGAAAATTGTTTGATTAAAAATGTGAATAAATACATCTGCAAGTCCCCATGAAATCAAAATTGACCATACTTTGTTTGCCTAAATTGATCGTTTTCATCCATGCAAGTCAATCCACACAAAAAAAATTTTTGGCTTCGTAATCTTTAATCAAATTCTGAAAATGCCCCTCCCCTCTGCACTGGAGGACCTTGCCTGATGACGTAGGCTTGATGGTTTGGGTGTCTGCTTAACATCCGTAATCACGCCCCTCCAACTGACAGTAGACAGGCACACAGCGTGTGAAAGGAGAGATGGCGAGGAGGTGCATTTTTCTAGATCCAATCAGGTGCTAGTTGGAAAAAAAAGCCACGCTCACTATTTTGCCTCATAAGTATTCCGTTTCTCTCGGAAATACGTCACAGCACTGGAGAAAAGTCGTTTGCAACTTCCGGTTCACGGGGACTTTAAAGTGCTGTGACGTATTTCCGAGAGAAACGGAATACTAAATGAGGCAAAATAGTGAGCGTGTTTTTTTTTCCAACTAGCACCTGATTGGATCTAGAAAAATGCACCTCCTCGCCATCTCTCCTTTCACACGCTGTGTGCCGCTCTGTGCAGTAGCATCTCATTGCAGTACACGAGATCCGGGGGGCGGAGTCGGATCCAGATTAAGGGGTGGGGTTGGGTAGGTTTAGGGGTGGGTTTAGGGATCAGGGGGTGGAGCTGGGTAGGTTTAGGGGTGGGTTTAGGGATAAGGGGGTGGAGCTGGGTAGGTTTAGGTATGTAAGGTGGGAGGAGTTGGATCTAGATCCGACTCCTCCCTGTGGATTTCATCTTCTGCAGTGAGGACCATCTCGCTCTGTGTGTGCCTGTCTACTGTCAGTTGGAGGGGCGTGATTACGGATGTTAAGCAGACACCTAAACCGTCAAGCCTACGTCATCGGGCAAGGTCCTCCAGTGCAGAGGGGAGGGGCATTTTCAGAATTTGATTAAAGGGTACCTATCATGGCATTTAAAATGTTCCTAATATTGTTCTGGGAGTCCCCAACAACAGTTTTACAAGCATGCAATGACAAAAAACACTTTTGTTGTCTTATAATATGCATTTATTTTTACCTGATTTGCTCACCGACTCCCATATGAATCGTTTAGCGAGTCATTTTTCCAAACCCCGCCTTTGCGTGACGCTAATCTGTGGTGATATGTTAGACACCCAGCCGACGGGGTGTCATTGGTTGTTGCGCTAGATCTTACCCAGATACAACAGTGCTATTTTCTGATTGGCTAACAACACCAGACGAACAACACCAGAGGAGACCAGGGTTGCCAGGTCTGCACAACAAAACCAGCCCAATTGCTCATCAAACTAACCCAATCACGGCCAAAAATATTCAAATAGCGTTCCCGGGTGTTTCCTCAATAACAATCATGTTCCAGTGGATAAAACAATCGCGTCAACCAGCGTGCACTACACAAACAACCCGCGGAAACAGTGCAGGCATACGGACCTGGCAACACTGGAGGAGACGCGCTTGAATCCTGCCGGTTCCACAGTGAGTGAGTTTTGGGCACTGCCACTGCGGCATATTAAATATATTACAAATAGTTTTTCAGCGTGAGAAATACAATGTGTGGCCGGAGGAGCGTGACAAAAGACCGAAATGAGTGACTGTCACGCTCAATGCGTGATGCGTGACACTCGAGAGCCCTGTGACAACTCCATTAACAACGACAAACACTTCACATATTTCAATACAATTGACATTGAAGACCTAAGTTAGCTGCTAGAAGCTGCGCTGTGCCTGTGCGTACACAACACACAAAATAATTATAGAACATGATACAAACATAAAAGCAACAGCCTACTTACAGGTTGTGATTCGGAGAAGGAAGCTGATCCAAATAAACTCGGTACTGAACCTCCCTCCTTCAGTATCAGCCGGCTCGCAAATTCATACTTTAAAGCATTTAGGTTTGTGAAGCAATCATCTTCAAAATGACGCGAACACAGAACAAGTTCGGGCTATAATACTTCTGTGGTATAGTTATGAACTGTAGCCACTGTCTTCAAATGCTCCTCACTGGGCAGATGAAAAAAGTTTGCTTTTGCGTCGCACTTCAAAACACAGCAGCGTCTCGTCGACATGATGTTTTCCCTGGTGTCTCCTAATGCAATGAGTGGGCGTATCTTATTCAAATAACTTGGACAAGTGACGTACGAAAGTTAGAGAAAATGCATCGTTCGTCTATCGATTCATATCAACGACTCAGAGTCGACTCTTACTTTTGAGAGATAATAACTTTGTATACGGTGAACTTTCATATTTAAAAATTTGCAGGATGTTTTCGTTCACTTAGATCTATGTTACACACTACATGAAAGGTAATTTTCAAAATTCCATGATAGGTACCCTTTAAAGATTACGAAGCCAAAAATTTTTTTTGTGTGGATTGACTTGCATGGATGAATTGTTCACCACAAAACGGTCAATTTAGGCAAACAAAGTAAGTATGGTCAATTTTGATTTCATGGGGACTTTAATATTAACTTTTTATAAGAACTCAATATTAATGCCATTAACAAAGTTACATTAGATGATGCTTAACAGATCTATAGTTAATATACCGGTATACCCTATTCAAATAGTCACGTTATGAAACACAAAGTTACAATATTACTATGTAAAAAAAAATTGTTCGAAATGTTTTTTCTGAGCCTGATTCACTATGGTAAGCGTTCATATTTTAGACATGCCAGGATGATTTTGGCGGGAAACTGCGAACATAACTGGTCCGTGTGTATATCGTCATATCCGTAAATAGAGAAAGTTGCTCCGCCTACTTTGTGTGTGTGTTGTGTGTGTGTGTGTGTGTGTGTGTGTGTGTGTGTGTGTGTGTGTGTGTGTGTGTGTGTGTGTGTGTGTGTGTGTGTGTGTGTGTGTGTGTGTGTGTGTGTGTGTGTGTGTGTGTGTGTGTGTGTGGCGCTCCAAATGTTCCATTGGTGTGTGTGTGTGTGTGTGTGCGTGCGTGCGTGCGTGCGTGCGTGTGTGTGTGTGTGTGTGTGTGTGTGTGTGCGTGCGTGCGTGTGTGTGTGTGGACATGTTTTTCTATCCTGGTGGGGACTTAAACCCGAATGCACACAGACTCATGGGGACTTGAGTCATAAAGAATGAGTTTTTTTAAAAATGTAAAAATGCAGAAAGGTTTCTGCGATGGGTAGGTTTAGGGGTAGGGTTAGTGTAAGGGGACAGAATATACAGTTTGTACAGTATAAAAACCATTATGTCTATGGAGAGTCCTCATAAAGATAGCGCACCAGACTGTGTGTGTGTGTGTGTGTGTGTGCGTGCGTGCGTGCGCGTGCGTGCGTGTGTGTGTTATTCGCTGTGACGAACATCTAAACCCACCGAGGCAGAAATGTTGTAAGTGTTGCTGAAGTCAAGCAACTATAATCTGTGGTGTTGCATTCAGTATTCAGACTTTATTTCTGGACTGAATTTTGTGTTGCGTGACTATCATACATTTAATCAAGTCGTGTTGTTCCAAAACACTCTTAAATGTCAAGCAGCCATACTATATCAGAGAATCTTGATGACAGAGGAGATGTGTGTGAGGATGAGTGTGTGAGGAGTGTGTGTGTGTGTGTGTGTGTGTGTGTGTGTGTGTGTGTGTGTGTGTGTGTGTGTGTGTGTGTGTGTGTGTGTGTGTGTGTTTAGTCAATCTACACACTAGAGCTGAGAAAACCAGTGTGTTTCTGCCATCTAGTGGAGGATCACTGTAAACATCAGCTAAACTCATGCTGGATTCAATTGTTGAAACAGCTTTCAGAATCTCTCATATTGTGACGGTACCATGGTACAATGACATATTTAGGTATTACTAATAATAATAATAATCTCTGTTTTTTCACAATTTATGTCAAGTAAACAAGGAAAAATTAGGTAAAATGTCCTATCTCTCATCGCAACATTTCTTGAATGTTTATGGTCATAAAAGATTTCCTATCTGAAAATCTACATTTGTGATTTATATTCACCCCAGTTTTAAAGTTTCACTGTTCATAATAGTGATGTGTGGACTTATTATATGTTGGACTATTTATTTGTTATTTGCAATGAGTTTTTCATATGCAACTAAAATTGATTTTACTCTTCTATAAATGTCATATTTTAGCATAAGTTACAGTAAATGCTACATTTATGAGTGGTTTCTATTCTATATTAATATAAAATCTGTGCAATAACAATACACCTTATTTAACAGATCCCCTATATAGATTTTTGCAACAGACTTTCCAGATTTTCAATATTATAGGATCAGGATCAAATCCATAAGCCGACCTTCACAAACACAATGCCCATCGAAGCCATGTTAATGTCTTTATTTTTAATATCTACTTCATACCAATATTCAAGAATTCTCAAAGGAAAAAAATGAATGTCACAGAGTAGCTCACAAAATAAAGATTCTCTTGCACCGTTATATTTTACACATTCTGATCATGAAAAAATAAATCACCATGTTGTGTACCGTACGAAACAGATCCTTAAAGACGTCAATGTGGAGATTAAAGAAAAGAAACACACTCACCCGTGACTCTACATGTGGAACAAACATCAAATTATGTACATATCCTCCTGAGATTTGAGTTTTGCATGTTGATGTACACAGAATTTATATGTGGTTATGCGGATCTGTAACAGGAAGATGATTGATCAAATCTGGACCGTTGCCATGAAAAACAGAGCGTTGCCATGGACGCAGTTCAGAGACGGAACGGACTATTTTCTTTAGCGGAAGCAATACAGTCGCTTTTAAATCAATAAACTCTTTTTTAAATCAATATTTTAGTAAAATTATTGATTTATTTGGTAGGTAGTCATGTAATAAGCGGGATAATGTATAGCGAGGCGGTTCTTATAGCGAATGCCACCCCTTCAGGCTGATTAAGATCCCTCCGCTGCGGTGGTATTCGCTATAACAACCGCCTCGCTATACATTATTATCCCTTACTTAACACACGATTCTCCATTGAAACTCTGATAATATTGTCTTTAGAGATGCACTGATATGAAAATTTTGTTTGATACCGATAATTCTTAATATTTCAAATCCGATAACCGATATATTGGCTGATAAATCTAAATCCAAATTTGTATATTTTCGAGAGGCTGCTTACAAAAACAAGCGTCTCATCATTAAAAGCCATGTGACACACACATAATTACAATGTTCTCATTATAATTTTATGTAGCGATATGACAGACTTATGTTGCACGTCCCTGTATTTTCCTTTTTTGAAGTAATTCCAATCATATTTCAAGCAATTTAAAACCGTCATGTCTCAGCTGAAGGAAATAATACATTATTTATTGGCTTTAATATCGGCCAAATTTCCTTATCAGGCCCGATAATGATAACATTAAAAATTATCATATATCGGCCGATACAGATATGGTGACCTATATATTGTGCATCTTTGTCATATAATATAAACCGACACATGAACATGTCACAGCATTGACAGCTTTGGTGAATCCCTCACTCTTATATTGCTCTGATATGTACAGAAACACACATAAAGCAAACAGACGTAACACTGACAACAGTTTGTGCGGGTGAAACCAATCACACGAGATTTGCACCAAATCAGCAAAAGATGCCAAAAAACACGTCGTCCTGTCGGATAAACGCGCAGGAGTGTGTCTGAAAATCCTGAACTGAAGAATTCTTTATCCGCTCTGAAGGTTTTCATCCATGTTTTTTATAGTGTGTGTGTGTGTGTGTGTGTGTGTGTGTGTGTGTGTGTGTGTGTGTGTGATTAATTTTCCAGCATGTGTATTCGCTGTGACGGACATCTAAACCCACCGAGGCAGAAATGTTGAAAGTGTTGCTGAAGTCAAGCAAGTATAATCTGTGGTGTTGCATTAATTAAATTGATGCAATAAAATGAATTAATTCATATGTACAGAACTACGCACAGAAACAAACAAGCAAACAGACAACAGTTTGTGCGGGTGAAACCAATCAGGAGATTTGCATCAAAAGATGTCGAAAACATGTCATCCCGTGGGATAAACTCGCAGAAGAGTGTCTGAACGTCCCGCTCCGGATGAACCGGTGTGTGTGTGTGTGTGTGTGTGCTAGTGTGCGCTGGCGTCTGACGCTGGAGTGGACGCTCGGGAGGTTTTCTCCGGGACCGGGCTCGGGACGGGGCCACTGTCAGGCGCTTTGGCCAGGATTCGAGCGCTGGGTTTGGGCTGGTTCTGGAGTCCCGGGGCACAGATGAGATGGTGTCGTTCCCAGTCTTTATGCTGACAGAAGGAGCCGCAGTATCTCGCCGCGTTACAGCCGCTGCACGTCTCACTCGCCTTACGACCACAGTTCCAACAACACTGACACACACACACGGATCAATTAATCACTGCAAGTTACGGGTATTAGTACAATATTAAACATTATATAAGACTTAGGGGATGGGTTAGTGTGTGTGTGTGTGTGTGTGTGTGTGTGTGTGTGTGTGTGTGTGTGTGAGAGAGAGAGAGAGTGTGTGCGTGCGAGTGTGTGTGCGTGCGTGTGCATGTGTGTAAGTGTGTGCGTGAGAGTGTGTGTGTGTGTGTGCGAGCGCGTGCATGTGTGTGAGAGTGAGAGTGAGTGAGAGTGTGTGAGTGTGTGTGTGTGCGATTGTGATTGTGCGTGAGAGTGTGTGTGTGACGTGCGCGTGTGCACGACTTTGTGTGCGTGCGCGTGCATGTGTGTGTGTGTGAGAGTGTGTGAGTGTGTGAGAGTGTGCGTGTGTGCGTGCGTGTCTGCGTGTGTGCACGACTGCACGTGCGTATGTGTGTGCGTGCATGTCTGCGTGTGTGTGCGTGCGTGTGTGTGTCTCACCTCACTGGAGTCCTCCTGCTCGTTGATGACCTGTATGGCGTCCTCAGTGGCTTTCCTCTTGGCCTCAGCGAGGGTTTTCTCCATCTTGGCTCTCTCGGTTGTGATCATGTCGAAGGCTTTCTGCTCGGCCTCGGCCACGGCTTTCTGCACCTCGTCCATCGCCTGACGCTTCACCTCGTTCACCGCCTCCTCTGCAGGACACACACATATTCATCAACATGTGTGATCTAACAACAGGGACGAATCCATCGCCTTTGGCTGAGGTTTAAAAAACACTTTAACATTTATTATACCATGGTCTGGGTGAATACTCGATTCTGATTGGCTGCAGGGTGTCCGTTAAAAAGTGATAGAGGACACCTAGTAAAGTAGTTCTGGTGAAACTGCCTGTTTACCATTCGAAATTAATAAATAAATGCACTGCCTACAACAGCTGTGAGTAACCATAGCAACAGGCAGTCCACACAGGGCGCGCGCTCGTTCAGGGTTCAGGGTCCTGGGTTGCGCGATGATGCAATCGGCTGTTCTGGGGCTAATACTAATACAACAATGAGCGACTTCGTTATTTCATCTTCAGTCTCACACTGCTCTCACGGACTGACGGAGCCCAGTAAGCCCGCAGACTGCTCTCGCATCGATGGCCTGTCACAGACATTATTGGCTCTCCAGTCCAGCATCGGAGAGTCGACCTAACGTTACAGCGGTGCTTCGGAGGTTGTGGTTAGTGTAGACATAGTGTTTTATGTGTAATAAAAAAAAATAACTATGCCTTTGTGTTTCATGAACTAAAAATGCATTTTTGAACTTGAAGGGTTCTACAAGCTGAGCGGACTATAAATATCTCCGGTTGCTAAATAAACCGTTAGGCAAGTTATTATTTGTAAAAACTAGAGATTTAGCCTAATTAAAATATAAACTAATGTTTTAAAAATGTTTTATTTGGCAAGTGACCATGGTATAAGCGGGTTAATGCCCTTCGAGGTGTCCGTTGTAAGGTTTTAATGGACTTCGGCGGAGGCAACCGTCCTCCGCTGCGCGTCGGCCGGTTTACACCTCGCCGTCGTCCATTAAAACCTTACAACGGACACCTCGTCGGGCATTAACCCTTACATATTCAACAATATTATTGATCTGTCTGCATTGACATCATTATATATATATATATATATATATATATATATATATATATATATATATATATATATATATATATATACATATATACATATATATTATATATATATATATATATATATATATATATATATATATATATATATATAAATTGAATGCCAGTCACATACAAATAATAAACATTACAATAATACAACATATATTGTACAAATATTATAAAAATATAGACTACTACAACAAATAGGAAAAGAAAATAAACAGTGTAATTTATAAAATAATAAAACAAGTAAACAGGAAAAAAAAAGAACAGGTATGAGATCATATAAATAGCATACAAGCTTCACATAGAGAACTAGTGCGTTTTGCTTTATTTATTTTTCTATTTTCATGAGTTACCAAGTAGTAACTCAATATAATTTTTCATATGTATTTGAAATAACAAAAAGTTTTTTTTTTGTTTTTTTGGCACCATTATATGAGAACAGAACTGAGCTGTTTTCTCCAGAGCAGCATATATATATATATATATATATAAATTAACTAAATTAAGTTTTTTTAAAACTAAAATGAACCATCACTGAACTTAAGATGGAATATGATGCTATTTTCTTCTGGAAACAAACTTTGTTGCATTATTTTCTTGTTATCTCTGTAAAGCTGCTTTGAAACACTCTGTAAACAGCGCTATATAAATAAAGGTGACTTGACTTAAAGGGATAGTTCACTTTGAAATGAATTTTTGATATGTTTTAGCTTACCTCCAGTGCATCCAAGATGTAGGTGTCTTTGTTTCCACAGTATCTTCAATTTTGATAATTTTAGGTAAAACCGTTGTTGTCTGTCAGTCATACAATGGAGGTGAAGGGGAACCACCTCAAAGAGCATTAAAAATTAAACATTATTTAATGAATCGTAAATGTAAGTACACATTGATGCCCTAAGACACGAAACGAGGGGTTTTTGTGAGAAAACGAACAGTATTTATATCTTTTTTACCTCGTGTAAGCATATCCACGTCCAACTGATCTGAGAGCAGGGCGCTTCGGTCTGCGCATGCGTACGGCGTTCGCCGGAATGCCCCGGAAGGGCTCCCTCACGCGTGTTTACGTCACTCATTGTTTACGCAGAGATTTCGGAAGTTTTACCTTACACTGTGAAGATCTAAACATATTTAGATATACAGGATCGCAATGGAAGACGATTTCTATATACCAACATATAGACGTTCTCTTGACGTAAACACGCGCGAGGGAGCCCTTCCGGGGCGAACGCCGTACGCATGCGCAGACCGAAGCGCCCTGCTCTCAGATCAGTTGGACGTGGATATGCTTACACGAGGTAAAAAAGATATA
>CM070828.1:40605457-40617957 GCA_036326025.1 Chrosomus eos
ACAAATACTATCATGATGTATAAATACTTAAGTTTAAATTATATACATTTTTGCATTAAAGTATTGAGAATGAGATAGCATTACAATAATGAGTTTCATTGGAGAATGTTCTTAATTTTCTAATTATTTTTCAATGCAAAAACAAAAAAATAGGCTTATTTTCTTAAAGCAAATCGGTGTTGTTACTAAATAAAATTATCATTTCATTGAATGAAGCTGAAACATGAAATGCATTTAATTACTAAAACTAAAATACAAATAAATTACAGCTAAATAGATTCATTAAAACAAAAACGGACAAAATCACATAACAAAATTACTAAAGCTTAAACTAAATCTGAACACTGAAAATAAAACAGAAATATAAAAGCTTAAAAATTGTAATAAATACCATAATAGAACAGAATGAGTCTCTCTCTCTCTCTCTCTCTCTCTCTCTCTCTCTCTCTCTCTCTCTCTCTCTCTCTCTCTCTCTCTCTCTCTCTCTCCTCTCTCTCTCCTCTCCTATGTTTACTTTGTTATAGATAATTCACTTTTTTTGTATTTATTTATTTAATTTTTTATATGTGTGATGCTCTGTCTCTGTTTTAAGGGTGACCTTTTAACATTCTGTCAAGGGTCTACAGAAGAAAAATAGCCCTTTGGGCTAATTCTGGCACGTTTACATTTATGTTTATTAATGTGCATTGCCCCTGTAAATAAAAAAAAATAAAAAATAGATGATAATAAAATAACACACACAAAAAATGCAATTTCTTGCAATTTTCAAGTGAAATACAAAGCAGAGATTCACCCTCTAATACCACTACTTGACCATGGTATCAGCACAGTACTTGTTTTGTAAGAATTATTAATAAATGCAATCTCACATGATCCAGATGTCTCCATTCTTCAGCCCACTCTCTCTCCGTCAGTCTGTGGTCTACAGGATCCTCTCGGTAGCCTCCGTTACTGCCTGCACAGAAACACAGCGCACATTCACTAAACACTCGTTGATAATTAGATTAATAGTTGAGTGTTTTAAGTCTTGTCTATAGACACATTTATACTCTTTGGCTTTTAACTCCGCGTGAGTTGTGTGGTTCTCTGATGTCTTTGATTGTTTTACTGTTTATTCATTTAATCTTTTATCTTTTTAAACCTGTTGTTCTTTTTTTTTTTTTTTAATTATTAATTGTTTTGTATGTTTTGAGTCTTCTGTGCAGCACTTTGGTAACTTTGTGTTTGTAAAATGTGCTATAGAAATAAAGTGGATTGGATTGAAAATTACCCGAAGCCTTAAAATTATACTTCATTTTTTGTTGTTGTCCAGAAAGCTTATTTTATTTCATTTTGATTTTTTTTTTCTATTTTTTAATGCATTTTTTTTATATTTTCTGTTATTTTTCATTTTATTTACCTTTAAATTACTAGATTTGATCAATAAATAATAAATAAATAGTAATTTAAGCACATTCCTCACTCATATTCATTCAAAATAATCCGCAATTTCATGCATAAACCTTTTAATTCAGCTCAAAATATTTTTCATCGGGTGTCTTTGCCGACCTCTTGTAAAAAATAATAATAATATAACATGATATTTCATGACTCTTGCCACTAGATTGCCTTATAGCTCTATATGGAGTAAATGAGCTGTCCCGCTGGGTCCTAAAGTCAGTTAACTTCAGTATACATTCAGAGACACATTATAAAATAATTTTTTGGTAAAGTTTTAGCATTTTTAGTTAAAATTCTGAGCATTTTTAGATTTTTCTATGTGTACTGAAGCATTCCTCACATTCCATTAATTCCTATGGGGGTCAAATTGACCCGTGAGGGAAGGATTTGTTACTTTTTTAAATTTTAACCATAAAACTCCTTGAATCCATAAAAAAAATGTGTGTGTGTGTGCATTTGTGGTTCAAGTGCGACAAAAGTCCTGGGGTCCTCCGATGAACACCCAACTCTTCAAAAATGCTTTGCGGGTCAAAATGACCCAAGGGAAGGATAGGTAAGTACCTGGCAGTCGCGGCCTGTCCTTCAGCTCCCTCAGCTCCAGGATTCGGTGAGGCTCTCGGTACAGCTGAGGAGTGCTGATGTCATCCAGCGCGTAGTGTTGCAGAGGGGGCGGAGTCGGGTGGATCTGGGCGGGGAGATGGAGCGGGTGGGCGGGGCTATGTCTGGGGGCGGGGCTAATGGTGCAGATCCGTTTGGCGGGAGGTTCCAGGGAGGCGGGAGGCCGATCGTGAAAACCATTCTCTTTACTTCTGGAGAATATAATAACATCATAAGAACATAACACTTAGAAAAGCATCATGGTTTTTGGACCTGTACAATGACAATACCAGAATGTTTTGTTGAAGTACTCTGCAGTAAATACCATGGAATATGAATATTGTAACCATTCAGTTCCATCATGTTAAATTGCAAAGCACGATGAGAAAAACTCCAAAATTGCTATTACATTTCACTAATAATTACAAAGAAACGGCAACACATTAAATTAAATGTAAAATTTTGAAGTTGAAAGACTGAAATAATATTTTCTTGAAAAACATACTATACAAATCTTAGTTTTATTTACAACTTTGCAACAACAACAAAAAATGTTTTAGGTCATACCATGTTTTTTGGATTTTTTGGTCATAGCACCATGGAAATACCAGTATTTTTTTTTTTTGGATCATTTTTTGTCACTAATATCATGGTATGTTCTGAGGTACCTTCCGTCATGGCATGTGAATAACCATATATATTAAACTATAATGTTATCTTAATGCCATAACTTAAAAATGATTTTTCAAAGTTGTAAGTAAAGCAAAGAATAAGTTTTCCAGAAAATACTATTTCAGTCCTTTTAATTTAAAATGCAATGTCTTACTTGCCATTAATTGTAACATTTACTAGCAATTTCTGAGCATAAATAGTTTCTACACCAAATTTTTTTTGGTCATATCATGTTTTTTTGAACATTGTACCATGGAAATTTTCTTATGCACCATAACATAAAATGTTTTTTGTTCATAGTACCATAAAAATACCATATTTATACCATATCTCATGTTATTGCAATACTATATCTGAGCAAATATTGTTTCTACACAATTCTTTTTATTTTTTTTTTACAGTGAATGCACTTACAAAAAAGTGCCACGATCATACCATGTTTTTTTGGACATAGTACCATTGAAAAAAACACGTTTTTTAATTTTTTTGTCTTAATACTGCAATAATTCCACATTTTCAAATGCACAATAGCATAAAATGTTTTTTGTTCATGGTAACAAAAAAATATTTTTTGTTCTTGTCACAGCAATCTCATGTTATTGCAATATATAAAAATCATGGCATGTGAATATATACTGTATATATAAGTATAGTAGTATCTGGTACCATAACTACTAATGTAGTTCTGCCGTGGCTCTTTATTTCTAGCTGTTATTTCTGAGAGCATGTTAGCGTGCGCTCGTACCGGCTAGGACTGTGCCGTTTGCTGCTGTCGCTGGGGTCCAGCAGGAGTTCAGAGGAGTCGGCTGGAGACGGGGTGCTGGTGCTGAGCAGGAGGTGTTCGTGTTGGGACAGATACTGGGCTGGAGTCTGTTTGGCCGCCCGAGCGCAGTGAAGAAGCTCTCTCTGCAGTAAAGGCAGGTTGGCCTGTGTGAAGAACACACTGCGTTCAGATTACGGTAAATCTGGCTGCATCACAAGCATCCACTACATGGAAAATTGCAAGTAATCAAACCCAGAAAGCAATTTTGCGTTTAAAAGACGTCTAATAGCCGTCCAGACACAGCCCAGACGTCTAGGAAAAATGAATAGACATCTAACCACCCAAGAATAGACTAGTCATCTAAAATATGAACATGTCAAAGAAATGAAACTAAACACCTTGTAATTATTGTTGACTTCGCTTACATGATGGAATATCATTCATGTCAAGTTGTTTTGGCAAAAACGACATGTAACCAAATTCAAGATTATTTAGGCTAGAAGTACACGGACTACACACACTACAGTTTAAAAGTTTGGGGTCAATACGATAGTTTAAGAAATTAATACTTTTCTTCAGAAAGGACGCATTAAATTGATCAAAAGTGACAGTAAAGACATTTATAATAATGCAAAATATTTATTTTTTAATTAAATGCTTTTCTCTTGAACTTTCAAAGAATCCTGACAAAAATGAATCCCGGTTTGCACAAAAATATGAAGCAGCAAAACTGTGTTCAACTGTGATAATAATCATAATTGTTTCTTAAGCATCAAATCATCATATTATAGTGATTTCTGAAGGATCATGTGACACTGAAGACTGGAGTAATGATGCTGAAAATCACAGGAATAAATGACACTTTAATATATATTCACATAGAAAACAGGTGTTTTACATTATAATAATATTTCACAATATTACTGGGTTTGTTTTGTATTTGTAATCAAATAAATGCAGCCTTGGTGAGCGGAAGAGACTTCTTTTAAAAAACATAAACAATCTTACAGACCCCAAACTTTTGAACAGCAGTGTATATAGTTAAATGAGCGGATATTGCTTGCTGGGAACCCACTTTGGAAGCATTTTCTTAAGTGGTCTAAACGAATCAATTAGCACCACATTTTTGGCATTTTTCCTGATAAGAGTGGAGATAAAGGTCAAAAAGATTTCTTCCCGGACAGACTCAGAGGAGCCGCGATGTGCATGTAAACCCCAGAGCCCGAGGCGTCTGCTCAGCGTCACTGCATGTTCTGCTCGCTATTAAAGCCCCACACTGCAATTTTCACCAACATCTCGTCAAAATAGTCCATAAATCTTTCGTATGAAAACACTTCAGCCACAGGAGAATGAGAAACACTCGCCCAGATGAAACAAAACAGACCCAGCGCTCCGTTTCTTATATGAGCATGTGAGATTGATTACTAATGAAGAATGTCAGAACCATCTGGCAAACACAAGGGGAAAATAATCTCTCGAGTAAACCCTTTCAAAAGCATACATTCATTTACACATCTCTCTCTCAGTAAAGACCGGGACACACCAAGACAAGGTCATAGAGCTAGCGGTGACGAAAGCTGACACCGCAAACACTACAGGCGACTGTCAACTAGCATGTGTGTGTAAGGAAACGACTATCAGCAGAAATCAATAGTCTATATTCTTAAAGGCAGTTTCCGTAATAAGTAGGTACTTATTTTGAATAAGTAATCTAGTATGAATGTGTGTTGTGAATGTACTAAGATGACGTAAAATTAGAACTTTTATTCTTGTGCACTGATTAGTTTGATAAACTAAAGCCCTATTCGCACGGAATTAGTATTATCTGGGGACCTCGTGTGATTTAGAAATTACCCCGCCACATCTGAATTTCATGTGGCGCATTCGCACGGGATAACCCAAGCCTGTGATTTTACTCGAATTTACTGACTTATCTCCCGGATATGACGTCAATAGGCTATTGCTTGGAGATTTATTTTCGTTATAGGTCTAGCTGTATCATATAGGCCTATTATGACATAAACAGAATAAAGTTCCTTACCGTATACATGTCATTCATCTCCATCTAATCATTATTTTAGTTTTTGTGTATAGCGATATGACCCAGCACCCAAAATTCTATTAAAACACTCCAAACCAGCCTCCATTCTTCACGAAAGATGGATAAAAAGGCGCATATGAAACAAAAACCTTAAAAAAATGATATACGATCCGGCCAAATCACAGAGATGCCAATTCGCACGGGACTAATGTTATCACAGGCCCTCAGTGTTCGGCGAAATATAGTAGGTAATTTGCGGGGGAATTTTTACTTTACAAATTACAGACATGGCCGATTCACACGGGATTAAGATCACAGACAAACTCCGCAATTATTATAAATGACTAGAGGTCACCAGATAATACTAAAAGTGTCCTACATTATTTTAAATATATCATGTCAGTGTCAGAGTCCAAGCATATTCATCTAAAATAATCCTTTTTTGTGTATTTTCAGCTTCAGGATCATGGAAATCTTTATACTACTGTCACTATTGTTGTGAATGTACTAAGATGACGTAAAAATTTGAACTTTTATTCTTGTGCACTGATTCGTTTGATAAACTAACAGTCTAATGGTCTAATTTTTGATTTTTATAATATTATTATAAATCTGATATTGTAATGTACACAACTCTGGGATAGTTCAGAGGATAGAAATTGATGGGATTCTCTCTGAGTAAACAATTATTAATTATGGAGTTCCTCAGGGCTCTGTGTTAGGCCCCCTTTTGTTCCTCTTATACATAAATACTGTCAAAGATAACGCCCAACTAAAGCTGACGTGTGAAACACACCGAAAGTCTAACAAATCTGATCATTTTTGCTTGATCATTTCAACAAACAGTTCAACAAAAATGATCCACACACAGCATTTTATGCACTTTCATTAAATAAAACATGGATAAACACGGCTGGTATCACTGTGCTTTGTATTAAATTATATAAATCATATTTTAGTTATATTGGTCATATTTACTGATGATGATGCCATCACAATCACAAAATAATTTAGTACTGGTGATAATCATAACAATTCCGTGTTCATGGAGTATTTTAAACATGATACCCGAAGAAAAGGGCCTGGATTGCTTTCAAATGTTTTTTTTTTTTAAAAGAGAACAAGAATTTCTAGTTTTTATTACGAGAACGACAAACATCTCTGTTCATGATTAACTTTGCGCTCCTCTCACATATGCTGCCTGTCATTCACGTTCTCTTGTTTTGCACCAGCAAATATTCCCGGACAACTGTGTTAACCGCTGCCGAGCTCCATATGTTACCCAGGCCCCGTAAAAACAACCTGCAACGGTTTATAGTCGTGTTTCACACTTCCGAACGCCTGGAATTCTCGGAAGTCTCGGTTGGCTCCATAAATCACCAAAGGAAATATTAGATACCTTCCACTTTCTCTGTTCAGCATCCATCGCATGCATGGCACTTTAAAATCATTGAATTCAAGCAGCTTCACATGTTTTATCCTTCCAGGGATTCACTAATATTTCCAACACTGCTGTGCTGTCATATTGAGTGTTTTATTAGGTTTTTTAATGTCTTTTTTGAGGGATATCGCTCTCTGAACTTTGCCTAACATTCCAGCAAGGTTCTCTCAAAGTTCTTTTGGTAACGTTAATAGAACGTTTGTTTTCTGGGACGTTATCGGGGCTTGTATTCATAAAGAATCTTAATGAAAAGAGTTGCTCCTAGTGACAAAACTCAAAGAAAATTCTTATAAATGTGGGCGTTTACTCTTAAAATTAAAGAAAAGTTCTCCTAACAATTTTGACCTTGCTTTCTGAATTACTTTTTTCTTTACTATGATTTTTTCTCTAATTTTAAGAGTAAACACCCACATTTATAAGAATTTTCTTAGAATTTTGTCACTAGGAGCAACTCTTTTCATTAAGATTCCTTATGAATACGGGCCCTGGACATTTAGAACATTCAGAATAACGTTTTCATAACTTAATATGAGGCTGGGATACGACACAAGGGCGAGTAAATGTCAATATATTCCTTTATTAACCATTTACCTTTAAGAATGGTATGACGAAGGGCCTTAAGGGGAAGTTTGTGGCTTCTTGCAGTCTGGAGTGAAACTCTTCAATGGTGACGGTGGAATTCTATGGGAAAAAAGACTTTGCTAGTAAACCCGTTCCACATGCGACCGAACCGTATATGATGCATGTAATGGACGTACCACTAAAGCGAGCACCAGGTTTCGGACGCTCTCCCCGATCTCGGGCGAGATGTCGTTGCCGAACTGCTGTAGGGTCGTGAGGAAGCGCTTCAGTTTGCTCAGCTGGCGCGCGCCACAGGTCGCTGGAAGCTGCTGATTGGCCAGTGACGAGGAAGATGATGACGACGGCCCATTGCTGTAGCGCTGAGGCGGAGAAGGGACGGCGTTGAGCATCGGTGGGGAATGATTGATCCCATTGGTCACTGCATAAACAGAGAAAGTGATTAGACTTGTGATAATCATAGCAATGTTAGGAATGACCTGAAAACACATTATTTCAGTATTAAATAGTTATTGTTTTATAGTTATTCTTATTTTTATTATTAGTTTTATTTAGTTATTATTAGTAGTAGTAGTAGTTTTAATTTTAGTTTAAGGTATTCTTTTGTTAATTTTTTTATTACGGTTATTTGAGTGCTTAAATTTAAACTTATTTATTTGAGTTTAAATTTTCATTCATTTTCTGATTTTTAGGTTAAGTTTAACGTTACATTTTTCCATGCCATAATTCTATTTTAGCTTTATTTCAAAATGAACAAACATTTTTAATATTTGTTAATGATAATAACCCTGTTTTTCACTACATACATTTTCCTATAAGCTCAAAAGAATTTGTAAAGTGTTGTGTTCATAGTTGTAAAGTTGTAATATGTCAAGCCACAGTTTTACTGGTTAACTCAATAATCATAAATAAAGACTCTTTTTGCTCTTTTTTTACCCTTCTGTAAGTTGCTCCTGTTGGGTAAATTGCTTTTCCCTCATTTTAAGTTGTTTTGTATAAAAAAAGCATGCTAAATAATTAAATGTAAATGGTCATGCTATGCACTCAAAGTATGTACTTCACTGGTGACGGGGAATGTTTTGAGTATGTACTACGAGTATTGAAAAATCCTATCACACATACACAAAGGTCACATGTTGTCTAAATATTAACTAAATTGCATTGAAATTGTTTTTTTATATATATATATATATAGTTTAATATACATTTAATATTCATCAGCTTTTAATAAACTGAGTAGACTCACCAAAAAAACGAATCTCCGTTATCATTAGGAGTGAATACTTCTCAGAATATACTATACAGTATATACTATATACTTACTAAAAATAGTACACGGAACAAAATGCATGATTCCACAATGGAAATCTTAAACAACTAGTATGCCACATTGCTGTCACATGACTTCTGGTTTATTTATAACACTGGAAATGGAAGGTAAAGTGCACACTGCATACTGCATACTGCAAATTTTGACTTGCAATAGGATTTTCGGGAATTCCATGCATGCAAAAAATTTAAATACTGTGAAAATGGTAGTATTTCATCATATGGGACACACTTTTATTTATTTATTCATTTATTCGTTCATGCCGTTTTACAACATTTTTGTTTTGTTTCCATGAACGAACAATACGAGTAATACCTGTCGCTTTTGTGCACATAAAAAAAAACAGAAAAACAGCTACTTTATGAATGGATAAACCCCAATCCTCTCCCCAATCACCAAATATTTTCAGTAATACCTATCTTTACACTTAATTATCACCATTAACATCATTTTACTTGTAAAATTCCTGTATTTTTTTCTTATAAAAAATCTTACATTTATAAACACTTTTGCAATACTTCAGCTCATAGTCCAAGGTGTTCCACAGTTTAACTCCGTAAATAGACAAACACATCTGTTTTTGTGAAGTACGTGCGAAAAGAGTTTTAAAATAATACTGCCTTCTATGGCCATCTTCCTCTGATACGAGAGTGAATACATTTAGTAAAAACATGGCAGAACTCTCTGCTTTGCTTTCCACATAAAAATCTTCAAATCAACCAAATCTTTGAATTTTGACCACACTAATGGCAATGAGAGCATGCATGTTTGAGTAAGTCTCACGTGCTGTGGTGGAGAACGCTGCCGGACGAGGTCCGCTGGGATTGATGGAGGGAAGAGGAGGCATGACGGAGACGGTGGGTCTGGAATGAGTCTTTGCATCCACTGGGGATCCGGGCATGGCAGGAACGGTCTTCTCTGCACTGTCTGAAAAGCAGAGCCGGAGACAATGAGCCGGAGATTGACACATCACTTACTTTCTTTGTAATCGTGAAAGTTTCTGTCAAGATTTCCATTCGGTCAGACATAAAATCGCAGAAAGAACCTCTCATTTCGTAACCGTATACATCTTGCCACAAGTGCATCGTTTATACAATCATTAACAGATGCAAGAATGGAAACGAATGAATTTGGATATTCCTAAGCACACAAATGTAGACACTAGCCAAGTTTCCATCCACTTGTCAATGGAATTATCTGAAGTTTGGTAAAAAAACTCATGTGAATAAAGCTGGTGAAAGTGTGTTTCCATCCAACGGCTTTAAAGCGGATAAAAACCTGTGCGTAATGATATCGAATTGATTTGAGACTTTTTAAGGTGTTTCCATTCATTTTTGCACAACATTCAAGCAAACATTTGCGAACAAAGTTTTGCTAGACAAAATGGATCTCGCCATAATAACGTTTCCATCAGCGTTTATCGCATAAGCCGTATATCCATCAAGATAAAATGCCATGAGACCGAACGCACTTCACTTGAGTCGATATTCATGAAATACTGTTTCCATAAGGCATTTTTCATTCCATATCACTTAATGCGGATAAAACCGTGTGGATGGAAACATAGCTAATGTGTCTCATGCATTGATATGCAATTGATGCATTGATATGCAACTCATGTTTAAAGAGACCTCGACAATCCAATTGAGCCCAAACTTCAAAAAGTGGCATATATTTCTAATCTTAACCCTCACACCCTTCCTAAACCCATCATCTCCTTTCTGCTGCACACCAGATGTTTTCTGCCCTTGTTTAAGAGCCGTGGAGTCCCGACAGCTGAAGTGCAAATGAACCAGGTTTTGTCCTCGGGAAAGAAAGGGTGATCATTGAATGGAGGATCGGGCCATTTCACGCTTGCTAACTAGGCTTCACAAAAGCCGTCAAGGGCTAAACGCATACTTTCTGCTTTTCAATGGACCACCAGGCCCAAAAGTCGTAGATCAGAGGTGCTGTTGTTCTGAAAGAGCCGTGAGAGAAGCTATATCGGCCTCATTTCGAGTATATCAGACCCCTGAAAACACTTTTACAAAGGCGGCTAATAGACCCACACAGATCGAGTTGTCAAAGGTCATGAAACGCTTCTTACCAGACGACTTTTCATAGACGGGGCTTCTCTGGGTGAAAAGCGTGTTTTGTTTAATGTTTATTCATGGGAAACTAATGCAGTGAATGCGCTTCTCCGTGAGGGATTACGCCGTATAGTTTTTAAATGGGCCTCTCCACTTAACAATGAAAAGTAAGGCGGTTTTTAATGGGATTGTTATAGCGCTTCATTTGTACGTCTCATTGCAGTCGTGATAAACAGACGACATATTGAACGAGTCCGACACATAGCAGAAGAGTTGAGCGCATTTATACCGAAATCCTTTCAAATGTTGTGTCTATGCTATTGTGTTGATTGTGTCATTGTTTATATACTTATACTACTGTAAAATATACATTTACAAATATACATTACACTGTAAAAAGTGAACAGTTGGATCAACCTAAAAAAATTACTTCAATTGGTAACACCTAAAAATTTTAAGTTTTCTCAACTTAAATTATCACGTTTTAATTTTTTTAGGTGTTACCAATTGAAGTAATTTTTTTAAGTTGATCCAACTGTTCACTTTTTACAGTGTACTCTATTTGTTTGAGTTGTGTAGTGCATTACATTTTTTTAAACGAAACCACTAAAAATATATAAAATAGAAATAAAACAAACATTTCTGCATGGAAATTGATTTTTTTTTACATATTTACATTGTAAAGAACAATTGCATTGTATTCTCCAGTTTAAAGCTCATTGCATTTACTGCAGTGAATCTCATATACAAACAAAAAAAGAGAAATGTTTCAAGCAATTATATTTTGAATTAAGAAAATAAACTGTTGAAGGACAATCACATTTGTTAAGCTTGTTTCATTCATTGCACTCTTTTAAATGAGCTTTTACAGTGACTGTGAGACTCAAACTAAATCCTCATCTTGCCACACTAACCGAAAGCGCAGGTGCGACACACTTTTGCACACACGCACGGACACATAGACAAATCTTGTGGTTTGCGAGCGCACCTGAGCCCCGCTCCGGGTCCTTCAGGCTGCCCTTGTTAATGCCTGACTGAAAAATCATGTGCCATCTTTTTTCCCTTCCATGTACACCTGTCTCCTCCCTAGGAGTCAGGAAGAGGGAACGCGGGAGAAACTGGAAGCCCAGCCATTTGGGTTAGAGCCACACCGTAGGACACACACACGCCGTCTGTTAGCAGAGATTATCAGCACACCTGTGGTGGAGAACTACAGCGAAACTCGTGAAAGACGAGCGAGAGTTGCACTAGTGAAGATAAACACGTTTTTTAAGTTTGAGACTATCTATTACAGATCCATATATCATCAGACCACACTGATCTGTCCGACAATATTTGGCAATGTTGAGATTATTAATAAAGCTTGTTGTAATATTATAATTATCAAATTCAATTTTAAACATTTATTTGTAAATATTGTGTAAAATAACCATTCATATTCCTAAAAAATGTGTCAGTTCAACTTTGAAAATGTACTTTTTGTGGTTTTGTTGAAATTAAATAAATTCTTTAAGATCACTGATTATAACTGAATTCAATTAACCTGAAAAGACAAGGTTTAACTGAAG
>CM070828.1:40622957-40637957 GCA_036326025.1 Chrosomus eos
TTATGTCCAACATTAGGTTTGCTGAGAATATGGACAGTTTTAAGGGAAGACTCACTTGTTTAGGTTAGCTTTGTGCAATCTCTGTCTTTGGTCTATTGATAATTGTATTTTCTTTTATTCTTAGACTGTTTTTTCTTTATGTTTTATTGTCTATTGTAAAGCACTTTGTGACCCTGTCTGTGAAAAGCACTGTATAAATAAATTTTACTTGCACTTATGGAGATTGAAACATGAATTCTGTAGCTTTTAAATACCATGGTAAATCAAACATTATCACGGTGTATATCTGATAGATGTCAGTGTTGTTATTGTTAACTAAAACTTTTTTTTTTTTTTTGAAAAATGGCTGAAATAAAATAAAATATGCACATTAGATGCAAAAGTTAAAGCAACACCAAGTAACTTTTCCTCTTCGGTCGCCCTACTGGTTGGAAACGAAATTGTCCATTGCCGCTGTCGTAAATAATTTAGTCTACCGTCGCACGCACGCTCGCTTTTTACCCAGCACCGGCTTTAGAATGAACGATGTCCACAGACAAGCTAGAGTATGTTACATGATTTCATGAAAGGATGATGTATTGCAACATCAGAAACGAAGAAAAACGAAATAATGACTATTGTAGCGCTTGACGTAAAGCAGTCGAATTTTGTAGTTCTTTTTGTGGTTGGGTTACTAACCGAAACCCAAAGTTACATAGTGCCAGTAAAAGCGATACAGACCCCGTCAGGCGATGGCAGACGACTTATTTTAAGTCGATGTACCATCACAAGGGTATATTGTGAAGGTTGAAAAACTACTTAGTGTTACTTTAAAGTTGAAGACATATTTAATAAAAATGATAAAAGCGCATACCAAAATGTCTTAAACTAAAATAAAAAATGTAAAAATAAAAGCAAATTCTAAATATTAATTGATAATATAATAGCATAAATCAAAAGTTAGACACAAAATACTACCAAAAACGTACAGTGCTTTTTAATATTAATTTACTATGGTATTCGTTTAGGACTATGATGTAAATTCTTTGATGCATGAATATGCTAATCATTTAGTACCATAGTAAATACAAAAAGTTATTGAAAGCATCGCTCTCACGTCTCACAACAAGCGTTGGGTCGAGCTCCGTTAGATCTTCTCTAATTATGCGGCCCTTAAAGACAAAGCGTCTAAAGCTAGACTCCTCCGGGGCCCCTGAGGGCCTCCAGAAAGTGCTGTTCGAGGTCATCGAGCACAAGCCACCCAGCGCTACATCTTCACTAGGGCTTCGAGAGCCTGTTCTGATGTCCCACAGACCTCGGACCACACAGGAGGTCAAAGGTTTTAACGGCAAGCGGGACAATGGTGTGATTGAGCGCCGGCTGCACACACACCTCCATCAGACGCAACAGTAAAGCGGTTGTTTTAAGGCTAATCGCTGGATCCGTCGCTGCCTTGATGACAAGACGACAGTTAGCGTTGCTTTAGCAGAGCTAATGTGAACTTCCTGCCTTTAGCGTTACTCAACAGCTGCTCTGGTGTGTGTGTGTGTGTGTGTGTGTGTGTGTGTGTGTGTGTGTGTGTGTGTGTGTGTGTGTGTGTGTGTGTGTGTGTGTGTGTGTGTGTGTGTGTGTGTGTGTGTGTGTGTGTGTGTGTGTGTGTGACATAACCTCATCATATTCATATACAACAGTACTTGTTGGTATGTTTTTGTTACTGTTAACTAAAAGTTATTATCATTTACTAAAACCCTCAAATTATGATCATTACTTGAAATTAAATTAACATTAAATAATTTTTCTAAAAATATTTTTTTTAGTTTAGTTTAAGTTTTAAAATAACAAAGTAAATCAACTAAAACTTAAAATTAGACACTAATAAAAACGCACACAACAAAATGACTAAAAATAAATAAGAAAACAACTCAAAATATCAATGACTCTGAGATTTTAAAAAAATATATACACTACTGTTCAATGTTTGATACTTAAAGTAGAAATTGATACTTTTATTCCTAAAGGATACATTCAGTTGTGAATTTAAGAATGATTATAGTGATTTCTGAAGGATCATGTGACACTGAAGACTAGAGTAATGATGCTGAAAATTCAGCTTTGATCACAGGAATAAATTACACCTTAAAATATATTTACATAAAAAATGGCTATTCTAAATTATAATAATATTTCACATTTTTTTACTTTATTTTTGATCAAATAAAAGCAGCAGTGAAGAGCAGAAGAGACTTCTTTAAAAAACATATTACACAACTTTTGAATGGTACTACTAGGCCTATATATAAAAACACAGAAGTATTATGAACTGACACCATCACAGTAAATATCTCAAGCAAAGTATTGAAGTAAAACACTAGAACTGGTGCTAAAATGTGCTTTCAGCACTAGTTGGATCCCAGTCCAAAGTTCTGAGTTTGTACAGAAAAGCAGACAGCAAGTCTACAGGAAAAAAAGAAATAAAACACACACACACACACACACACACACACACACACAACACACACACACACACACACACACACACACACACACACACACACACACACACACACACACACACACACACACACACAGACACACAGACACACACACACACACACACACACACACACACACACACACACACTGTGCTGTCAGTATGACGGTGTGCAGTCGTCCTCAGGCTGTAGATTGTGTTAAAGTGACACACAGCAGACCTGCAGAAACACACAACACTCAGAGACCAACATCAGTCCTGAGACGTCCAGCAAAGATCTCAGACCTACATCACAATCTAGTGATCCAATCTAGAGTTTAAAAAGAGATTAAACTGGCCTCAGGTTTGCCAAAGTCTACAACGAAACGCAAGAGATCTCAAACTTGATTTATAGCTCTATATTCTTGATAAAATCCTGAGGGATTTGCATTGAGTCTCCAGAGCAACATCAACCTTTTAATTCCTAATTGACTGATTGATTGATCGATCTGTCTCTCTGATCATCCGTGCACAAAACTAATACTACACACTCTTTCCAGTTAAACGAGAGCGATCTCACACTCTCTCTGCACACCTGAAGCTTCTGCCACGTGGAACCGGGACACAAACATCACTTGATTCCCGATAAAGGGCTTTTATAGAGATTACATTCACAAAGAGCCGTTCTAGATGATGAAATATTTTACAGTGGAGCAGAAACACTTTCCATGATGTTATTCATTTCCATGACTGACCTCTTTAAAACTCCTAAATCACTCTTCCAAAAATTCCCGGATTATTCCATATGTACAAAAGTTTGGGGTCAATACGATTTTTTTTTTTTTAAAGAAATTAATACTTTTCTTCAGAAAGAACGCATTAAATTGATCAAAAGTGACAGTAAAGACATTTATAATAATGCAAAATATTTATTTTTTAAATTAAATGCTTTTCTCTTGAAAAAAATTAATCTCGGTTTGCACAAAAATATGAAGCAGCAAAACTGTTTTCAACTGTGATAATAATCATAAATGTTTCTTGATCATCAAATCATCATATTATAGTGATTTCTGAAGGATCATGTGACACTGAAGACTGGAGTAATGATGCTGAAAATCACAGGAATAAATTACACTTTACTATATAATCACATAGAAAACAGCTGATTTACATTATAATAATATTTCACAATATTACTGGGTTTGTTTTGTATTTTTAATCAAATAAATGCAGCCTTGGTGAGCAGAAGAGACTTCTTTTAAAAACATTAAAAAACTCACCGACCCCAAACTTTTCATGATGAATATGGTGTCTATATATGAATAAAAAAAAAATGTATTTGACCCCATTCATATTATTGTAATTTTAAACATATAATATTATAATAATAATACGACATATATACTAATATAACAGATTAATGTAGTAATTAAGATGCACTAAACAGATGGACTATGACAGCACTGGATGTGTGTATTTTTAAACCAAATTTTATGATACCAGGGTATTGAATGATTACCATATTCATATCTGTCAGATGATTAAACCAAAAAGTACTAACTCTTACTGTGAAGAAAGAACTGTTAAAGTACCATAGTGATAGTATATTTGATTTAAACATGAACCATGTTATTTACAATGATGCTTCCATGAATACCATTATAATAAATCATATTATTATAAGGCATATTTTCAACACCAAGTTCTCCATAGACCCTTAAATCCACACACTAACGTACTATAGTAATACCATGCTATCCTTTAAATACAAGCACAAGCACCTGATTTCTGCAGAGTAGAGTAACACACACAGATGAAGCTCACCTCCTCTCTATGATAGTCCTCTCCTGCTCGTGTCTTATTCCAAACAATGTAAATCACTCTGGCTGCTCTTTCATATGTGAGGCATGTGTCTCCAACTCTCTCACATATGTGAGCGCTGCAGTCGAGTCCTTCCCACCGCCAGCGAGGCACAGATGGACTCCAGATGGGTTATGGGATTTACAAAGTCTCTCTCTCTCTCTCTCTCTCTCTCTCTGTGTGCTGTCTGCAATGCTGATGATGTCACAGCCCAAGCCCCGCCCACTGTGTGGCTCCTGGCCAATCAACCGCTGCTCTATTCAATACATTAAGCCAGAGGAGACTCATTAACATAACTAACTGCTCTGGCACTCAAAGGCCAAACAAAGTGCATCATGCATGCCAGTTAAAGGGAGGGAGATGTTACCATCACACCTCATACTGTGTGTGTCGTTACTAAAGCCTGAATTATGCAACATCTCGCTCTGTTCACATGCAAAAACTGCTGTTATTGCTCAAAGATTGCTCATGAGATCAAACTGATGTCACATGTTTCTTGTAAGATTGCTCGGGAGAAATCAATTGTTGATGGACATTAAGAGCACAGAGTTAGAAATACTTATAATGTCTGTAGACGTGTGTGTGTGTGTGTGTGTGTGTGTGTGTGTGTGTGTGTGTGTGTGTGTGTGTGTGTGTGTGTGTGTGTGTGTGTGTGTGTGTGTGTGTGTGTGTGTGTGTGTGTGTGTGTTTTATGTTCGCAATTTTATAATATACCAATAATATGTTTATTTATTTGTTTGCTTGTTTGATGGGACAGACATTTAAAACTTTCTAAACGAATGATTATTAATAAATCCTTCATGTGCATGATGTCAGATCATTATTTGTGTGTGTGTGTGTGTGTGTGTGTGTGTGTGTGTGTGTGTGTGTGTGTGTGTGTGTGTGTGTGTGTGTGTGTGTGTGTGTGTGTGTGTGTGTGTTTTCGCAATTTTATAATATACTGATGATATGTTTATTTATTTGTTTGCTTGTTTGATGCGACAGACATTTTAAACTTTCTAAACGACTGATTATTAATAAATCCTTCATGTGTATGATGTCAGATCCTTTTCTCTTCACCTGGGGCGAGTAAGGCGAAGTTTAATAAACCCTGACATGTAATTAGAAACATCATCTACAATATGGTGTCATGTGGCACATGCTATCTATCTCTTTCTCCATCTACTTCTGGACAAATAAACACAACTCTGACTAGCGGCCAATCTCTCCTCCTGTCCAAAAAAGAAAAGCAAAAAATGCATGACCTCACTCTCAGAGGCTTCGGCATCACAGAGAGAGAAGGGAACATGATACGAGCAGGAATAACAAGACTTCATCATGTTCAGTGAAAGAGCGATACATCAGCAAGCCTGATTCAGCGCTCAATATGGAGATTATCACCTGATACACAAATCATCATTCAGATTGGGTTTTTTTGGTGAATTTTGTGATTTTTTCAACTAAATATAATGCAAAAAAAAAAAGATATATGATAGTACATACAATATATTTATTATTTAATATATATATATGTATTATTAAAATTTTCAGAGAAAAAAATCCTGATCAGAATTAACACATCATATACTGTTTATCATAAAAAATTGCATGCATAGAGCGAGTAAAAATCAAACCAGTGCTGTAAAACCTGTTGCTTGTGAACAGTGATCTGTGCTCTTCAGGGAGTGTGTTTGCTACTTGAGTTGATGAGTGTTAACACCAGCTCCCTTCATTTGCATGTAAATGCACATCAATAAAGCTTGGCTTGAACAAAAAAAAAGACTTTCCGCTCAGAAATGCATGTGAAAGGAGTGTGTGGCCATTATTACACCACATATGGAGACGCCACAGAAGGCCTGTTTCCACTGTGTGTGCTGGGAAGGACAGAAGACGAGCTCTGTTGCCTACCTAGAGAGCATTTTAAGGCAACAAACAAAACAAAAGCTCACACTGACTTCTGAAATGCCTTATTTTAGCCCAATTCTAAAGCAGTATTCCTTCAAGTATACTTCAAGATGAAGAAAATAGCAAAATGCACTGTGACGAAAAACATAGAAGACAAAGCAAGAGAATAACACTAATCTTGACTATTTACCTAATAATTCTATGTGTAGTGAAATTTTCTGTGCTTATTAGGAGTATGATGTTAACATATGAAAATAAATGACTTCAAAACAGCATCGATTTTTGTTTTGTTTTGTTTCGAATGGTTCTTTATTGAAATCGAAGGTTCCATGAAGAACCTTTAACATCCGTGGAATCTTTCCAGTGTCTTTATAATGTAAAAAGCTTTTTTGGATTCTTTACACTAAGAAAAATGGTTCTTTAAAGGGATAGTTCACCCCAAAATGTAAACTCTGTCAGTAATTACTCTCCCTCATGTTGTTCAACCCCGTAAGACTTTCGTTCATCTTCAAAACACAAATGAAGATATTTGTGATTAAATCTGAGAGCTGGGTCACTCTTCCATATCTTCTAAAGGACTGAAACTTGCCGGCCCAGAAAAGTTATTAAAGACATCGTTAAAATAGTCCAAGTGACTACAGTGACTCAATCTTAAGTTTATCAAGCGACGAGAATACTTTTTGAGCGCAAAAAAACAAACAAAAATAACAACTTTATTCAAGTATTCGTTTCCTTCTCTGTCGGCCTCGAGATAGTTCACGTTGTAACAGCGCAGCGCTTCTGTGTTGTACGTCACACGCATCACACACACACACACACACACACACACACACACACACACACACACACACACACGACCAGCGTCGGCCAATAGTGAGCCTACGTGTGACGTACAACACAGAAGCGCTGCGCTGTTACACTACGTGAACTATCTCGAGGCCGACAGAGAAGGAAATTAATACTTGAATAAAGTCGTTATTTTTGTTTGTTTTTTTTTAGCTCAAAAAGTATTCTCGCCGCTTGATAAACTTAAGATTGAGTCACTGTAGTCACATGGACTATTTTAACGATTTTTTTAATAAGTTTCAATCCCTTAGAAGCCTATGGAGGAGTGACCCAGCTCTCAGATTTAATCACAAATATCTTCATTTGTGTTCTGAAGATGAACGAAAGTCTTACGGGGTCGAACAACATGAGGGAGAGTAATTACTGACAGAGTTTACATTTTGGGGCGAACTATCCCTTTAAGAAATGTTCACTGAAAGGTTCTTTTTGGAACCAAACATTTAAAATCCCCCCTTTTGGAACCTTAATCGAGAGCACATGTAAAGTGCACGAGTCATACTGTTTTATTTTGCTTGAAAATGTTCTTTTAAACACATTATAAAGAGCACAGGAGCCTGTTTCTATCCAAATCGTTACAATCCTTCAATTCCATCTGCAAGACGTTTCCTCCATCTGTGGACGTAACGCAGCAGGGCGACAGATGTGAACACACACACACACACACACACACGCTGAGCGGACTGCTGTTCCAAATCCACATCCAATCTCCTCCACACCAAAATCTCTTTCCAAGCACTTCTCTGCGTCCGTCAGTCTCTCTCTCTCTCTGTTTGTAGTGGCATTCCTGCTCGGCTCTCGGCTCCAGTGTGTCTGGCCGCGCTGCACGCCTGGGAGCCATTAGTTTAAGTAAAGCCTGACACACACACACACACGACTCCTCTTACAAGACATACAGACAGAGTGTGTTTGTATGTAAGAGAGGAGACGTGTGTGAAAGAGTTTTGTGTGTGTGTTTACTTATAGTTTGGGGACCAAATTGTCCCCAGAAGTGAGTTAAAGTGAGTGAGTTGGGGTCATCCGGTAATGTACTCAATTGAAAAACATCAGAGAGCAGTGAGTGATTTTCTCTTTGTCTTTTGTTGTTAGATTCACATTAATGACACGGACGGCATCAGGTTAATTAGGCTACTGTCACTTTAAGAGCGAATGCACGGATCCAATATACTGATACACATGTGTTTTCTTTCTCAGCTGTTTACATTGACCATTGAAGCACAATTAGGAGGCAAAAATAACTCAGTTCGATACTCACGTGCTCTATAACGCAAATATAGCGAAATAACTTGTCTTCCGTGGCATATATAGCACTCTAAGAATTTGAAATCACTAGTTTTAAACAGCAATGCATAAAAATGCATGCAAATGATAAAACTATTTTAAAAAAAATTGCCGTGCAGTATTATGTGCAGTATTCAGTAAGTAAGTAGTATGCTTGTTTTTCATTTCATCTGAAACCGTGTTCAAACCCTCCCCCAAACCGTCACACTATACTGGCTTAGTGTTGCTAAGTTAGAAGTTAGTTTCTCCCCAACACCGCGTCTGTCAAGTGTGTGTGTGTGTGTGCACAAGTCTGCACTTACAATTTATGAGAGGTGGGTCACACTCTCTCTTGGCAACACTACCCTAAAGTTTCCACTTTGGGAGCCAAAAAGAGAGAACAACACACACACACACACACACACACACACACACACACACACACACACACACACACACACACACACACACACACACACACACACACACACACACACACACACACACACACACACACACACACACACACACACACACACACACACACACACACACACACACACACACACACACACACACACACACACACACACACACACACACACTTTGCTGTCAGACAGATATAATGACCTTAAAATGACCAGTATACACAGCAACCCTGATCCATTCTCAATCTTAAACATGATGTAAATGTCATATTTGTTCATGCATGCAAATAATTAATGTTTTTATGTTTGTCCCTCAGAACTAGTACAATACAAGCGGTTTGATGCCAAAATGGAAGTGATTAATTTGCAGTATACACACTATATACGTAAAAAAAAATACTATTCTTTCTACTTCAAAATTCCAGGTTTAATTCAAAGTGTTAATTGCCATTTCTTTGTAATTATTTGTGAAATATACCTTGCAATTTCTAAGTGAAAATTGTTTCTGCATCACCAATGTTTTTTCAGTGTATATAAAAAAATGCATGTGAAACAATACGAAGTATTCAACAATAAATGTTTAAATAACAGCACTGTCATGGGGACCTCAAGATGCTGCATGTTTAATTCAGAGATATTGGAAATAAAAATGGTTATTTTGCATTTACTGCATTTAATATTTAGCACATTAATCTTTTATTACACAGCTAAAAATGAACATGAACCTTGCGAACTGAAGGTTTCTCTGAGAATCTCTTTTAAAGTGACGAAGAGGAATTCACTGCCTTGTTTTACAAGAGAAGAACTGATGTGAAGTAGATCAGAGAAACACACACCGCTTCATACCGAAGAGGTCAAGTCCCAAACCAGGTCTGCAACAACCTCAGACTATATTTAAGACTTCTATACGATCTCTTTATTCAGTCAGTCAAGACAAATACTGACATACAGCCCAACAACACTTGAATGTCATAAACATTTGTTTATTAGACTTAAATAATGAACGTGTGGGCATAAAATAAACACTTCTAGGTTAAATCCATTAAAATGCATGATAAACCTTTACGCCTTCACTAGTTATTTTTAAATTAGTTTTCTAGTGCAATGACATTCACACATTTATGGTGTGATTTTCATGTCTGAACGCTTTCTGAGGCCGATGCGTAATGAAAGAAGGACGTAGGCCGTGACCTTGAGCCTGATTTAGAGGTGTATGTATCAGATATAAGTCGCGCTATTGAAATAAAATGCATAAGTAATCTCTTCCGAGTGGGATGAAAGCATGGAAGAGATAACACAGCTGTAATGGCGAGACACAAAGAGCTGTGTGTTGGGCTATTATGTGTGGGATCCATGCCGAACGAAATCTAAGACAAGATGAGAGAACGAGACTCGATGAAAGAGACTGTGTTCGGATTAGAATAGTAGCATACCGCCTTAAAAATGCCTAAAAATAATATGTGAAACTGTATTTAGCCAAAGCAGTCCGCACGTCAAGTATGCTTGAAATACTAGATCACATTTATCTGGATTACATAATCAGATTCCAAAAATAATATTACATTTTTAAATACTCATAATCAGACTTTTACATTATTTTACTTTTTTACAATTGCAAATTCACACAACGCCTGTAAATTATTCATAATATATTCTCCCTAATTCTTCTTTTTACTTGCATACATACACACAAACATGCATGTGCATGTATATAAACACACAGAAATATTGCATTTCATATAATGCATGCATCATAAATAGTATGAGCAGTAAAAACGGCTTAAAACAAGAAAAAAAGTCTATATCTCTGGTTCTCCTCCAGCACACCTGTGTTTATTCTGATTTCTCAGTCCATTTTTGGCCTCAAGGCACCGAGAGCAGCTGTGTTATTGGCACAAACACACAACCACACACACACACACACACACACACACACACACACACACACACACACACACACACACACACACACACACACACCACACACACACACACACACACACACACACACACACACACACACACACACACACACACACACACACACACACACACACACACACACACACCTGTGTTTGCAGGTGGTTCAGATGTATAGAGAACACCTGGAGAGAAAGAGACAGAGAGAGAGACGGAGAGACAGAAAGAGAGCACCCATGGGGCTTTTTACAATGTAAACCAAGGACTTAATTATAGTTGTGCAGATAAGAAGAGAAAGGGGATCTCGAGTGTGTGTTGTGTGTGTGTGTGTGTGTGTGTGTGTGGTGTGTGTGTGTGTGTGTGTGTGTGTGTGTGTGTGTGTGTGTGTGTGTGGTGTGTGTGTGTGTGTGCGTGTGTGTGTGTGTGCGTGCGTGCGTGTGTGTGTGTGCGTGTGTGTGCGGGGTGTGTGTGTGTGTGTGTGTGTGTGTGTGTGGTGTGTGTGTGTGTGTGTGTGTGTGTGTGTGTGTGTGTGTGTGTGTGTGTGTGTGTGTATAAGCATGCCTTCCCAAAGGTTGGATTGCAGGATCTGTTCTGGCTTGTCAAGACCACCGTTTCCCACAATCACTTTGGCATGTTTATTAGTGCTGGAATGCCTGAATCCTTTTGATGAATCGGTTGTTTCAAACAGTTTGTTTTAATGAACCAGTTCAAAAAATGATTCATCAGTTACTTTACATTATCACATTTTCAAAACATAATTTACACTGCCTATCTGTTAAGCTTTTAACAGATGTTAACTCATATTGTTTCATTTAAGGTAGTATGCTGTCTATGTAGGTAAAGATTCAGCTCACTGGGTTTTGAACAGAGTCTGAACTAGTTCACTGAAAAGAACCGACCGTTCACATGCTGGAAATCTCACTCATATTCACGGGAGTATTTCATGAGTATTTCATATCACTACAGCACTCTGCACTCACAAAACCAGACAAAGATAAAGCGTGTCATTCACTCTCACGTTCATTCAGAAGCACTACTGCCAACTCTACAGGAGAAATATAATGGATCATTGAAATGTGACACAGACATCCTGTTTAATGCGGCCGTATGGCCTGAAGCATGGGAAACAGTTACACAGTATACACACACACACACACACACACACACACACACACACACACACACACACACAGGTCTCAATGTCAACGATCTGGTCAGTTCTCACAGTCTGGACTGAAGGCAATTTTTATCCCCTCTTTTTTTATATAGTCCGTGGGCCACTGACAGCCACAAAACAGCTGGATTTCCCATCAGACACAGAGAGAGAGAGAGAGAGAGAGAGAGAGAGAGAGAGAGAGAGAGAGAGAGAGAGAGAGAGAGAGAGAGAGAGAGAGAGAGAGAGAGATAGAGAGAGAGAGAGAGAGAGATGTAATGTAAACCGCTAGATTTATTTTCATTTTTAAATTGTATGTATGTCAAAAAAAATTCAAAGATACATTGTAAAAATATTAATATTTCACACCCAAAATCTTATGGAAAAATCCTTTTGCATAAATAAAAACAAAATGCTAAAAAAAAATCCCATTCTCATTATTGTGATTAAAAAAAAAGCTACATTATTTAAATCGTAAAGTACACTATTATAAGTATACATAATGGTACTATTTGTTTTATGAAAGTAAATTACAATATAGATTTTTGCTTTTATATCTGGGCAAGAGAAATATATATTTTTGTCACTAAAACAATGTTACAATGCAAAAAAAAATATCTTAATGGTCTTAAAAATATAAGTTCTTGTTTATTTTTTAGGTAAAATAGTACCTGGATATTTGATCGAGAGATTCAACTGTGGATCGGCGTCTCTAACGGTTTTGGTTTAATGTAAAGCTTCTTGAATCTGAACCTGAGATTTCAGAAAGTTCCAGAAAATATTCCTAAACTCCACAGAAATGTGTGTGAAGGAGGTGGAGGGGTCGTTCTCAAACAGTGTGTGTGTGTGTGTGTGTGTGTGTGTGTGTGTGTGTGTGTGAGCAGCGCCGCCGCTACCACCACGCGCATCACGCGCTGTGCGTAGGGCACCAAGTGCTGAGGGGGCACCAAAAATAGCCTAATGAAAAATCAATCATCAAACGTCTTGTTATAATCAGATTCGCGTTCTTCATCTTTAATCCGCAGCGGCGCCGAGCAGAGCACGTCAGAAACAGAGGACAGGTGTGTGTGTGTGTGTGTGTGTGTGCGCGTATATCTTAGCCTCATTGGTCTGTCACTGCTCGTCAATGTCAGAATATTTGAGATGACCAATCAAATCAATGTAGGCGGGCTTTATGTTCACAGACGCTGAGCGCGAATTTTAAGAGTGCAATTCGACACTTCAGTGTACGGTCAAGTGCGAGATAAGATGTAAGTAGCTAAACTTAACTTTGTATATTTGACAGGTTTTTTTAGGTCATAAATGTTAAACTAATGACAAAAAATAATTAGGCAAACTATTATAGTTTTGTCTATTTTCGCCATTTTGAACTGAAAATAGGCCTATGTAACATGTAGCCTAGTGTAATATATAGGCTACTGTCATTGTGAGGGGACAAGAAACATGAACAAAGCCGTTTTCATTTCATCATGTTAGGCACAGGATTAATAATGAATGTGTACATATTGAGAATAAAATACAAATTGTAGCCTTTAGTAAATTAAAAAAGCCAACTTTAGGAGTGGAACAGACAGGGCAAGATAAAAACAAAGAGAAAAGGAATGTGATGCTGATGAGGAGAGAAAAATAATCAGCTGCCCACTGACATGGTTTTAAAGCTGTTTTTTTTTTTATTTTATTTTTTATTTTTTGCCTTTACAACATCTTAAAATGCACATCTGTAGTTCAGAAAAATCCAAATTTTCTCGGGGTAACCCCGAACCCCCCTGACTAACCTGCCTCAAATTCGGGACCACAGTGATTATAAAACCATGCCATTGCATGGTAATGAAACTAATTAATAGTAAGCATTAGACCCTAAACTAGACTGTTACTTTTTTATTTTTATAAATCATACCCTCATTGAAAATCCTCAGGAAATTTTCAATTTCCTCAAATGAAAATATTTTTGGGGGGGGGGGGGGGGGGGGGGGGGGGGGGGGGGGGGGGGGGCATCATAAAGGAATTATGCTTAGGGCACCAAAATGGCTAGCAGCGGCACTGTGTGTGAGTGTGAGTGTGAGTGTGAGTGTGTGGCTGTGAGTGTGAGTGTGTGTGTGTGTGTGTCTTAAAAAGCTTTAATGGCATGATAAGCCCCTTTCACAAGCTCTTAAACGCTCCTCCCTGATAGACTCCTCAATGACTGCCGTCTTTGTCCCTCTTTACACTCCCACCGGTGCAGAAAGAAGCAGAAAGTTCAGAGCATGATCATCCGTCCCGAAATAATCCCACAGGAGAAACACTCCAAACCCCCCAAAACTCGTATCGCAACAGGCGGATCAGCTGATAACAGATAACCATCAGCCCCTGCAGACGAGTGCAGAACAATTCAAAACACTACAAAACCAGGAATCTGAGAAAAGGGCTTTAAAAGGATAATTCACCCAAAAATATATGTTTCTTCTGTTATCATTTACACACCATCGGTTTCTTTCATCGAACACAAAAGAACATTTGTTTCATTTCACAAACAAAACACAAAAAAAGCAATCGGTGATGAAGAACCAAAAATAGTGTGCGATATTCTTTAGAAGTCACACGATATTTTATGTGAATAATCTGAAATTTAAGTTTAAAAGTTGTTAAAAACAAATCTTGAATGCAGACTGAAGTCAATGGGTTTCTGATTAAATGTTTGAAATCTTTTCTCTGCTCAGCTCAAGATATTTTCGTGTTTTATTCTTCGACATATACATCAGAATCTTGATGTTTTTAAGCTTTTTTTTTATCTTCAAAAAGGCATTTGCTAACATGTGGACATTAAACTTCATCACACCGAAACGTTCACAGCCTCGTATTTATCTTCCAGATCTGCAAACTGTCTTTAACTCAAACATTCAGAGAAAATGTTCATAAATAAAGATTAAAAGCGTTATCAACGTTTAATGGTGTCATGCGACTGTCAAGTTTAATTTTAGCTTTTTACTTTTGAAGATTATATTTAGGCTTCAAAATTCATAGAAGTTTTGTTCATTTGTAAAGATTAAAGGGTTAGTTCACACTAAAATAAAAAAAATCATTATTTACTTAATAATAATAATAATAATAAATTGAATTTGTATAGCGCTTTACACGAACTCAAAGTCGCTTGACAGGGCAATAAAAATAAATGTATATATATATATATATATATATATATATGTGTGTGTGTGTGTGTGTAATTA
>CM070828.1:40642957-40645457 GCA_036326025.1 Chrosomus eos
AGTTTCGAACGCTCGTGACCCAGAGGCGCTGTTCGTATGACGCATGCGCAGAATGACTGAATAGAAAATAATACACGTTTTGAGAGAACGATACATTACAGTCAAAACAATAGCGACTGTAATAATTGTATACCACAGATGGAAAATTCGCCGTACACCACTAAATATGTGTTAATCTCGCTGTTCTGCTGATATGTTTCTGTTGACATGGCGCAATACGCCTCACTGTAAGACAATTGCACAAAATGCTACAAAGAAACACACACAATCACTAGTGTACTCACACTGAAACGCGCCCGGAATCCCGACCATCCTGAGCTCTTCTCGCGCGCTGACAGACTCTAGAGGTGTGTGTGTGTGTGTGTGTGTGTGTGTGTGTGTGTGTGTTTAAGGCTGCTTTTGTAGTCCAGTCTCCTTCACTAGTTCCACGGACGCAGTGTGTTTGTGTGTGTGTGTGTGATGGGGGTCTGAACACACTGATAGCATCTCTGGCATGTTTATTACTGGAGGAGGAGCTACAGTCTACAGAGACTCACATGAATCTGATCAGTGGTGATACCATGGTACATTGATGGTACCAGATGTTAATTTTGATTCAGACTACTGAATGATTATAGTGCTATATATACCATAATACATGATTACATGATGCCATTGCATTACTTTGGTATTATTCCCAGAAAACATGGTAAACCCATGGGACATGTCCTCAAATGTCCTACACATACACACAATGGTGTGCATCTTGAGACAAAACATTGGCACCGACATATTTTAAGATATGCCAGTGCAAGTTGTGTTCAGTTAAACCAACTCAAACATGCATTGCATTAATCAAAAACCTATTTTTTTTTTGTTTATTGGGCTATTTTTAAATGTAAGTTTTTCTGTCCAATATGTATATTTTATTTTATTTTAGCTTTAATTCAAATAACAAAAACAATTTTAAATAGTTTTAGTTGAAAATATCAACACTGATGTACTGTATGTTATATTTTAGAAAATAAATGAGAATATTTTTTAGAAGTTTTGATGGAATGCTATACATATATACAGCTCGACCAGGACAGCAAAATCCCCAGTGCTAAATGAACTCTCCTGGTGTAGCTACATACGGAAACACGGATTTGTCCACGGACCTATATGTACACCAGGAGAGTTCATTTAACACTGGGGATTTTGCTGTAGCAGTCGGCCTGAAAATGAACCTGGCCAAGACAAAGTGGATGCGCAATCCCCAGGCCGCCAACAAAAACATCCACATCGGCCAGAAGGAGATTGAGCAGGTCGACAGCTACGTCTACCTCGGCCGGGAGCTGACTGCTGGGCACATGAACAACCGTGAGCTGGCACACCGACGGAGGGCCGCCTGGGTCAGCTATGCGTCCATAGCAGAGGTGGTCACCAATATGTCCGACGCCCCCCTGCGCGCCCAGCTGTTCAACAGCACCGTCCTACCGGCCCTGCTCTACGGGCCGAGACCTGGTCGCTGGAAATAGGCAGAAGCTGGCAGTGACCGAACGCGCCCTTGAGCGGCGGATGATCGCGTTAAGGGGACGGACCACATCAGCAACAAACAACTTAGGAAGAAGAGTAAGGTCAAGGATGTCAACCAGGCCGAACAGGCCAAGAAGCGCTGGGCCAGGAGTTCGGACGGGCGATGGACGCGGACCGTGACCGAATGGCTGCCACTCATTAAAAGACCGTTCGGCCGCCCCGCAACCCGATGGCGGGACTCGCTCAGAAAAGACATCGGCAGGGACTGGATGGGTCTGGCCAGGGGCAGAGAAGCCTGGCAAAGTTGTTGTGGCCTGGGTCGAAAGACCGAAATACAGGCCGATTGATTGATTGATTGATTGATTGATTGATTGATTGATTGATTGATTGATTGATTGATTGATTGATTGATATATATATATATATAATGTTATATAGGGTTCCTGATGTGTACATTTATTTTATTTATTATATATATATATCAAGAATCATCACTATACATTCGGACAGCACTACAAAATGGCAAGCTCACTCTATAGTCCACTATATAGTGAGTAGTGGGAGATTTCGGACACAGCAATTGACTCATCCCTAAAAATCTATAGTGTCTAAACTGATTTCTTTTCATCTCAGTGTTGATGTGGCTCAGACTGAACTCTTCATCCATGTTGTTCATGTCTGATAAACAAAACGAGTCTCTCTCTCTCTCTCTCTCTCTCTCTCTCTCTCTCTCTCTCTCTCTCTCTCTCTCTCTCTCTCTCTCTCTCTCTCTCTCTCTCTCTCTCTCTCTCTCTCTTCTCTCTCTCTCTCTCTCTCTCTCTCTCTCTCTCTCTCTCTCTCTCTCTCTCTCTCTCTCTCTCCTCCCACACGAACACATGCCTCTCCTTCTCCCAGTCCCCGGCGAGTGAGTCTCCACCTGCTCTCACGCGTGCGGGACAGATGCTCACCACAACAACGCATTCACACCCGCCGTCCTGCGGAGAGAGAGAGAGAGAGAGGAGAG
>CM070828.1:40647957-40685457 GCA_036326025.1 Chrosomus eos
AACTTAAGAAATGTTGATTAAAATAGTTTAAGATGAAGTATAGCACATCAAATTGCAGAATAATGCTGAGAAACTGAGTCTATATCTAGATAAAAACATGAAAACACACACACACACACAGAGAGAGAGAGAGAGAGAGAGAGAGAGGAGAGAGAGAGAGAGGAGAGAGAGAGAGAGGAGAGAGAGAGGAGAGAGAGAGAGGAGAGAGAGAGAGAGAGAGAGAGAGAGAGAGAGAGAGAGAGAGAGAGAGAGAGAGAGAGAGAGAGAGAGAGAGAGAGAGAGAGAGAGATACACAGCAAAGTTACACTGACAGACAGGCGACAGGTCTGAGACCCCAGACAGACATGAAGGATTATGAGAGCAGATGGTATAATGGTAGAAAACACCCAAACTAAAAATGCAAATATTCATTTAACACCCCCAAATGCACACACACACACACACACACACACACACACACACACACACACACACACACACACACACACACACACACACACACACACACACACACACACACACACACACACACACACACACACACACCACCACACAATGCATTATATTGTAGTAAATACTATGATTATATTGCACAGAAACATACACAATATAATATAATATAATATAATATAATATAATATAATATAATATAATATACAGTTTTTAATTGCTAACAAGCATTGAAAATAGACTCAAAATAAACTCTTTCCACCATTACACTGGCAAAAATTCTCATTCAGAAAACATACACATCATTCATAACACACTGAGATAAAAACACTACAAAACAGGGAGCATTACTGTAATGATGAACTTTTATTTTTTACAGTTTTTTACAATCACTTTGTTACTATTTTCAGAACCTTGATGTCATTTTTCACAACTCTAGACACAAAACTCACAACCAATGATCAAAATGCACATTTTTCAAAACTCTAACCCTTTTCTCAATTGTTTGGATACAACACACATAAAACTTAGATCATTTGTTCATTCAACAAAAATCACCTGTTCAATATGACACAACTTAACATCAAAGTACTACTATTTCAAAAAGCAATTTACACATTACATTTCAAGTGAGTGTCTATTCATTTCCTTACAATGATCTAACTATCAACTGATACAACTGCTCAAAATGATAAGTAACTGTTGCATTACTCTTAATGCATATAGAAACAGACAAACAATCTTCCATGTTTACAGTAAATCATGAAAGTTTCAAGATAGCGAGATTCATTGTCACCAATTAGCGTGGAGCATGAACCAATTAATAATAATAATAATTTTATTTTGTATAGAGCTTTTAAAAGTCAATTCTCAGAGCGCTTTACATAAGTGAAATTTAAAAAAATAAAATAAAAAGGCATGATAAACACAATACAAAAAGTATTTCAAACAGTTTACAACCCTAAAACAATGTAAAAAATAAGTATCAAGACATAGTAAGCCCATAAAATAAACCACTGTAATCACCTTTCACCCAAATGCTTCCTTAAAATAATAGGTTTTAAGAGATGAATAATAGGTTTACAGTAAGAATTAGACTACAATATCCATGGATGTAGCCTATAATATTTTATATTTTTGCTTTGATTCCAATAAACTGTTGTGATTGTGGTGTTTTGCATCAATATATTGCAAACTTTGTTCAATGATTCCTCTGTGTCTGTATTCTCTCTTCTACTGCAGTGCTTTTACAGAGATGTATTTACTGTACATGTAGAACCATAATGAAACCTGTATCACCTATTTTGATCTACAATATTTAATGATTGTACGAACAATGACACAGTGAAACTATGGGTTGATTGTGTGTGGGTGATCTATAGGTATGTTTCAATGGTATTTCACAGTAAATTTGTTTTTTGAACCAATGATTGTGCAAGAGCAAGATTTCTTTAAAGATGTGAATGCACAATGCAATGTTTTGAACATTAGACAGTATGTGTTACAAGTGATAACCGTTTTGAGTTTTGTGTCTAGAGTTTTGAAAAATGACATCAAGGTTCTGAAAATAGTAGCAAAGTGATTGTAAAAAACTGTAACGTTTAAATGTTTTTTATTCACATAAATATTCATTATATGGTAAGAATAAGATCTTTTCATTTTACTGACTGTATTACAGCATGAATAATGAATGAGAAATTACTTAAGCAATTTTTTTTTCTATATCTTTACATATAGTTTACATGCAAAAAAATAAAAAGTTGAAACAACAACAACAGCAAAATTCTGAAGCAATGATAATTAGAAAACAACAAGTTAGAAACGTGTGTAGTAAATGGCTTGTGTGTGTGTGTGTGTGTGTGTGTGTGTGTGTGTGTGTGTGTGTGTGTGTGTGTGTGTGTGTGTGTGTGTGTGTGTGTGTGTGTGTGTGTGTGTGTGTGTGTGTGTGTGTGTGTGTGGTCCCTGTGATGGACCGGTCATCTGTCCAGGGTGTTTTCCTCTCTACGACCCGACACACGGTAGTGTGGAAAATGTATGGAATGTATGGAATGTATAGTATGGATGTACAGTACTGTGAGGATCTACTTCTGCCTCGCTCTCCCACTCTATTTTCCCTGTCAATGTGTCTTCCTTGATCCATGTTTCCAAACAAAATCATTCTGAAGCCATCCTGATTTTCAAAAGATGACTGAAAAAATTACTACTGTAATAGAGACTAAAAATTGTAATTTTAAATAGTAAAATATTAAAAATAATAAAAGTATTATTTAATTTCATTGTAAATATTTTGCTAATATTTTATATTTCAATATAATTCCTGCAGAGTTTGCCATCATACTGATTTGCTTTAGCATTAAAGCATTAATGTTTAATGCATGTGTTAGCATTAGAAAAATCTGCTGCAAATATAGTGTAGAATGAATGACAAAAATATGGTCATTGCAAGAAAAATATTCACAATTTGGTCAGCATAGACTTCTGTTTTACTGAATGTGTGAAGAGTTTTGAAAATGTGGCTTCAGTATTGAACCATGCTTGTTTTATTATTATCTTCTTATTATTTATTTAACAATATCAATTTACAAACTCAATAATATGCATGTGAAAATATACTCAAATGACATGTAATTAAATCTCCATTCTATATCTGTGCATATACGCCTACGCCTAAATAGGTTAGTGTTAAATAGGTTACAATCCATCCTCTTCTACACTTACAGACATCTGGAACAGCCTCAGTCCTCTTCAGTTCTGCTTTCAACACAACCCAACGTCACGAGCTCATCAAGAAATTACATTACCTCAATATCCCTCCACCTCTCATTCACTGGATCCATAACTTCCAGACATCATCAACCATCATCACCAACACTGCTGTGTTCTCAGGCCCTTCCTCTACACCTGTACACAAACAACTGCAATAGCCTATCACCCGTCACTACTATAAATACGCTGATGACATTGCCAAAGTTAGACTACTCAACAACAACAACTCCATCATAGCATATCAGGACTCAATTTCACAGTTTTCACAGTGGTGTCAGAACAATTACCTCCAACTAAACACGGAAAAAAACAAAAGAGTTGGTCATGTACACATCCAAATCACCATCTGGACTGAACCATACCTACATCCAAGGTCAACCAATCGAGCAGGTCACCAGCTTTAAAGGCACACTATGCAGGAATTCCGTTTTTGTCAAACAGTGCCCCCTAGAGTCGCTGTGGAGTACTTGTATTTAACGTTACTGTCGTAAACACCACTCACGCAGAGCGTCTCTGCACTCACGGCCTGATACCCTTCTGAAGCTGTTATATATTAAGGTACAAATCTTGCATAGTGTGCCTTTAAATAAGAGATCTAGCGCTAAAATGTGTTTTTGAATATCGTCTCTAAGATTATCAACTTCCCCACACCCAGCCTATCAAACATGACGTAGCCATCACACATCTAGCATGCACAATAGCAGCTGACAGAAAATTACCTGAATAAATTCTTCACACTATACAACTATACAGATAACGATACAGAGCACTAATCTGGACTAAAGCCTATTTCAAAAAAAGTTTTGTCCCTACCGCCATCACAACGCTGAACAAACTGTAATACTACCACCCTCCATCTCAGTTGCCTTGTCATTATTTACACCTGACGTGTTTATGTGGGTACCTTAATAAGCTATGTGTTTGTATATGTATTTGTATATGTGTTCTATGTGTTCCTCATATGTGGTATTTTTGTGCTATGGAAGAAGGATGTGTGAAAATGATTATCCCTATAGGACAATAAAGACTATATCTATCTATCTATACAAAAACAAAACAGCAACAGCTTATTTAGTACAATAAACTACAATGCGTGTTAGCAATTGTGAGAAACTGTAATGTTGGTTTACACATAAGTGTAGTTGAGGAATGATTTCACCACTAGAGGGAGACACGGTTAAATCTATTGAGGAGAGTATAATCTAATCTGTAAACACTTTAGAGAAGCAAACGTGCAGTTGTAAATTGTGTTGATCAGTAAAAGAAACTTGGCTACACAAAGCCTGCAGAATCAGTGATTTATATGTGTGTGTCAGTGAGGAGCTCTGGATCATTGTGTTTGCTGAGGAACAATCCAAACTTTTCCGTGTATAAAGAGACTAATTAGAGCCTTTCTTCGGGAATTAGGTCGAATAGTTTCACACTGTACTGTCAATGCAAACGAGCTTCTTTCCCAACATTAGCAGGAGTCTGGAAATGAGTTTGAGATGAAGGGCTTCAGCTGTGCTTTAGATCTGACAGCTGAGATCTGAGATAAAAATAATACACTCACAAAATATAGCATGCTAAAAATGTACTATAAATACATGTTATGCCAATATACCACAGTTATGATATCAGTTAGGCTATGACGCACGCACGCACGCACGCACACACACACACACACACACAAACACACACACACACACACACACACACACACACACACACACACACACACACACACACACACACACACACGCACGCACGCACGCACGCACGCACGCACGCACGCACGCACGCACGCACGCACGCACGCACGCACGCACGCACGCACGCACGCACGCACACACACACACACACACACACACACACACACACACACACACACACACACACACACACACACACACACACACACACACAGAGAAAACTGATGTATTTTTATTCGCATATTTTCCTTAGAACCAGAAAAAAAGCTTTTTGAATTTAGTATTTTTTTCATGTCATTACATTGTTTAGACCTTAAGAAACAAATGGGAGGAAATATTTTAACCAAACTTTGTATAAAGATGATTCTTCTATATATGTTATGAAAGACATAATGGGAACTGATAACATTTTACTTTATGCAACATGTGGGTGAAATGGCCATAAAAGTGTAGTGCCATGCAATACAATATACACTGTATCTAATTGCATGTGTTCTTAATTGGCAACAGTTTCATAATAATATCTTATATTTCATTGGAAAATTGATATATAATTTCACTCAGATAAACTTGCTGTAAGTCCTGGTGTCTCTACAGTGGGCATGTATGAACACAAAGATCCGTTTCATAACAGAAAGTCATATTTTGATTAGAAACCCATAACATTTACCTGAGATGTTGATTTATGACAAACATTTTGAAATGATAATTATAAAATATGATCATATTTCCATAAATGTACGTCATTTTTAAAAAGCAAGGAGAAGTTGGTATTTGGTATCTCTGAAAAGCCCTGAATCTGCTCTTTACAGGACATCCAGACTGAGACATGTATTGTGCCAGAGAAATTTACTGAAATATAATGTCCAGTAGAGGACAAAATCCTATTCCTGGAGGATATGAATAAAATATTTTTTTTCTCCAAAAAAAACAACCAAGTTTATTATGTTCTAAACAATGTAATGACTTGACAAAAAAAAACTTTTTTTCTGTCTCAGGAGGATATGACAATACAGTAATTTGAAAACTACAAGTGAACTGTGAACTTACAATATTGTATGACTCATTTAATTCAATCACTAGAAATAAGAAGCGTATAAAAACATTTCTTATATTGAAAAAAAATATTTGTAGAATTGAATGTTTTACTCTGTACAATGTAAGATATGTTGTATGTTTTCCCCAATATCTGTTTGGCTTATATTTGATGTTAAATGTCATTGTAAACTTTTATGAAAGTTGAAAAAAAAAGGTGAATTGAGAGAGAGAGAGAGAGAGAGAGAGAGAGAGAGAGAGAGAGAGGAGAGAGAGAGAGAGAGAGAGAGAGAGAAGAGAGAGAGAGAGAGGAGAGAGAGAGAGGAGAGAGAGAGAGAGAGGAGGGGTTATAGTGGAGTTGAGTTCGGGACTGCAGCGCCCGTCGCTCCGCTGGTATTCCAGGAATGTGTTGATCATGGCGGCCGCAGTGAAGCCCGTGAGGAGCGGATTGCTGGAGCTCCGCGTTACCGTTCACCACTGGATCCGCGTGCTCGCCACTCTCAGCGAGGACTCGTTCACCGTGAGTCCCGGAGAAACCGGCGAGGAGACCGGGAACAGCTGCTCGCCCGCGCCCGGAGCTGTTAACGGGGATCCGGCGAACCTCAGCGCCTCCCCGGTACCGGACACCATCACCAACGTCAAGAGAACCGTCAGAGTCACCAAACAAGAAGTCGGAGGACTCGGAATCAGTATCAAGGGTAAGACGACTAGGCTACTTTACATCGGCTATCAAAGTGTTATTAAACTTATTCCTCATGAAGAGTTTGGAAACACTTTATGAATATTTCAGGATTCATAAATATTAGCCTAGATGGTATTTTAAACCTTCAGATCTTTTAAAATAATTTGTTGTTATTTAAATCTTGGTTTATTGGACATGTGGGTTATGGATTTCTTTTAAGTTGCATATTCGTGGTAAAGTTATGGTTACAGATGGTAATAGGCCTATTAAAATAAAACTGATATAACAAAACTGATAGGCTATCTGATTATGTAAAAACGTATATGTAAATTTCGGGTAAATATCGGTAAATGGTTGACTAGTTGTGTATGGGGCTAACTTGCCTCATATACAAGTTGTAGTTGTATATCCACTAGTTGTAGCTATATGGGGTTTCCAAAAATACCAAAATGTAAAAAAAAAAAAAAATGTACTTTGTGCTAATTTTTTGTAATCCATGGCAATATGGTCTCAATTCTGAGTCATGAAAATCCTGGAGTGCCATAAAAATATAGTACATTAATGGTATTATCTTCTTCACTTTGGTGGTACTACAGTATCTTTTGGGTTTCTCGTTATTTTTAGTATCTTAAAAGCGTGACAGCTGTCAGACCTTAGAGAAAACTACATTTGACCACCATATAAGTTTTGATGTTTTCTAATGATTTGCATGATGTCCCGTGTGAGATTTACGGGTAGTGAATCATGCAGTGTGTGTGTGTGTGTGTGTGTGTGTTCTCGGGGTCGACAGCTGAGTGGAGAATTACCCATCATGCTCAGCCTGTCTCTGGCTTCAGATGAAAGCTGTGGACGAGAGCACAGAAGAGTATGGTGCTGTTTATTTTAGGGAGCCAGAGAGGGACGACCTTGCCTTGAGTCTGAAGTGCAGTTGTATGTCTATATTTACAGTGAGAGTCTTTGGACCCGTCGTTCTCGGACTCTTTTGGGGGAAAAGGCTTTAGTTTTATACCTCAAATATGATCATCCTCAAGCAAGGAAGCCCCAGTCTAAAATTTAAAAGGCAACTGTATATTTTCGTTTATTAAGGCCCAATTACCGTGAAAGAGTAATGTTATAAATATGTTACAATTTTAGTTTATATTATGTTACATTATTAAAAATGTTCAACTTAGTGATGCACTGATATGAACATTTTGGGCGATACCGATAATTCTTTATATTAAAAAGCCGATAACCGATATATTGGCCGATAAATCTGAATCCAAATTTGTATGTAATTTTTGAGAGCCTGAATATAAAAACAAAAGTTTCACCATTCAAATCCATGTCCCAAGCACACAATTATAATGTTCTCATTGTAATTTTATGTACAGTAGCCTATATGGCAGACTTATATGTTGCACTTTACTGTATTTTCCTTTTTTGAAGTGATTCCAATCATATTTCAAGCTATAAAAGCATCATGTTGAACAGTGCGCATCTGAAGTGTCCCATCTGAAGGAAATAATACATTATTTATCAACTTTAATATATCTGGCAATATTTCTTATCGGGCCGATAATGATAAAATTAAAAATGAACCGATATCGTCCGATACCGATATGGTGGTCGATATACCAGTCATCCCTACTCTACTGTATTCTTTATATATATATATATTAGGGCCGGGACTCGATTAAAAAAATTAATCTAATTAATTAGAGGCTTTGTAATTAATTAATCGAAATTAATCGCATTTTAATCGCATAAATATTTGACCTGAGAACAGTGAGAAGTAATTTTTTTCACATGGATTTTTAGTATACTGAATAATAATGACTGAAAACATAAGCTGAAGCAACAACATATTGTTTATTTTTGTTCAACCAAGTCCAGCAGACCAGTGCAATTTGTGTTAACCTTTCCTGCTTCTGTCTCCTAACCGTGGTTGGGAGACACAGGGGAGATTCGTCTTCTCCAGGGCCGGTAATAGACTATGTGCACGTTAGCATATGCTACTTCCGGCTGCGAAACCGATAGGGGGTGTCTAGTTTCCGGTAGCCTGATGGACGACGTAGAGGATGTATATTTCTCCAGATGTCTTGGACATTTGCCGAATATTACAGTCGATGATGTTCATCTACTGGTTAGTGATTTTTCTCCAGCTCCCCAGAGCAAGAGAGAGAAGGAGTTAAAATATTACATCTTGCAGTATTTCATACAGGGAGTACACAGGTAATGCAGGGAGTAAAGGTATCCGACGTTGGGAAAGGGAACTAAAAAAGTCCTCGCTAGACTAGGTACTGAAAGAGTTATAGGAACTACGGTCTGAGGAACTAAAAAATCCCCAACTTAGTCCGGTCGGAACACGCGAAAAAAATGGTTATAGGAACGTTAGGTTCTAGGAACTGCAAAAGTCCCTCCGGGCGGAAAGCGGCTATAGACACCGTGAGTAGTGACTTTTCCCTTGTCAGTGGTGTAAAATATGTAGTTGGGTTGTTTCATGTAACTTAATTCTTCACCCTCGCTGTGTTATGGCTTTGCTATGTGGGGATAAATGTGCTGGTTACGTTCGTGAGACAGCTGATTAGTACTATTGTCATTGGCCGTTAAACAGTAACGTTACAGGAATCACCAACCCGTCGATCGCGGTCGACAAGTCGATCTTGGAAGCATTTTAAGTCGATCGCAAAGAGTTTTCAAAATCAGATAAAGAAGCCTATTGTGTGTAGTAAATGGTGTCTAAGAGATGCGGAAGCGCGCGCGCTGTTACAATCACGTCATTTTTGCGGCGCGCACCTTTGGGCTCATGCGGACACGTCGAGTTAAACAAGGCTTTACGCTTTAACCAGCTTAGCCACAGTGAGTTTTTTATGTTTTAGGTCCATTGCAAACGATTAAACTAACTTAACGCAGGTCCACTGATGTAAACAAGACGGCAACCGGAAACGAAGTACCCAACTTCCACCCTCAAGCCGGATGTTAGCATTTTTCTCGTGCACAGAGCGAATTCTCCTCCCGGGGTTAACTCCCTAAACTTCACGCTGTTTGGTGTGATGGTAGCATATAAAAGGACAACGAGGCCGTCTTGCAGAAGAGTTTAGGTGCTTTATTTGACTGACTGCACTGAAATACACCGCACATAGCCTGCACGGATCACCGTATTACTCTCACACACACTCATCCGCTGCTTCGCGGGGAACAACAACAAAGGGGCGCGCGCGCGCGCCTTCGACAAGCGCACTCGCTCACTCTCGGTCACACACACACTGAGCTGTCCCGAACTGAACACATTAAAGACACATCTCACAACAAAGTTGGTTTTTTATAACAAAATGTCCCATCCACGGGGCCAACCAAAGCGATCTAGGCGATCTATGAACATGTCTATGAAGCGCGATCCCATTCCCGTCAGCTTCTTCATCAGATCATGAACGCTAGTTGGTGCTCCAGTATAATCGGTCCGCCAAAAATCATCCAGTGAGAAACGTTCCGCGGTGCAAAAATAAGTGCGATTAAAATATTTTTTTGTGTTAACGCGTTAAAGTCTGTAATTAATTAATCTTAATTAACGCGTTAAAGTCCCGGCCCTAATATATATATAATTTATATAATTTAATTTTTTTAATACATTTTTCCTATTTTTTTTTCCTAAGTTTTTCTTGAAACTTTTTTATAAGTTTGACACATGATTTTATGACAGATATTGTGTCATGTCTGGTAAGCGTTGTATTTTCAGCATGGCCACAGACGGCATTATTGCTGGTGTGTTTATGGCCTAAATCAGCGATTCATAGGGGTGGGCGATATATCGTTTAGACGATAATATCCAAATTGTTGTCTGGACGATATGCAAAATTGGGATATCGAATATTTCATAATTTGTACAATCCAACCCCCCAAACATGAAAAGAGCTGAAGGAAGTTAAAGAGAAAACAAAAAACTAAGGCGGCCTAAGCAACTCACGCCTGCCGCCTTAACTATACGTTGGCAAAAAAAATTATATGAGCGATAACCGCCGTGTTACTGTTTTGAGGACAACCAGCACGTCATTCGGGCATTAGCACTCCGGGTGTTAAAGGAAATCCTTAACAGGCAGCCGTTCGCAAGCGCAAGCGGCTCGTGACAGAACATAGACTGACTGAACGACACTTCAATTGAAGTTGAAAATCTCAAATGAAGATTGCTGAACTCCAGCTTACTTGTCTGTGTTTTCAGATCATCCGCGCTTCTTCAGCAGTGTAGAGAGCGCATTTTGACAAAAATGAATATCTCGATATTTTTTTTCAATATCTCGATATCGATATTCAGACGATATTTTTGCGGGGGGCGGGGGGTATTGCATAACTCCTGACACAAATTAAGACAAATACTGAAACTTGAGTCTTATATCTAGTAGAGAAAATGTAATAATTATTATTCTCTCTAGACCAATTCAATTAAGATTATGAGAAATTATTGACATTGCACTCTTTAGCAGTAGCACTTGTGCAATTCTACATATCCCTTTTCCTTAGTTCAGTGGTTCTCCAATGTTTTAGAGTGCCGTACCCCTCTTCCACTTAGACTGCAGGCACAGCTTTTCCATTAAGAGACAATATTTTGCCCCCTTTAATAAATTTTTCCATTTCATTTTTTAGCTTTGTAATACCTTTAAAAAATAAATAATTCCTTAAATAAAAACAATGTTCACTAAATAGGCAATGTTAAAAATCGTTTAATATTAATAAAAATATTATAATAAAATCGCCAGTAGGTGGCGGTAACTCATGTTCTTTATGTGTGTGAGTTATCGAGTCATTCATTGAATCTCACGGTTCGTTCAAAGCCACAGATTCCGTTGCAAAATAGAGCAATAAGCCTGAGTATACTGTTTTAAATTTAGTAAATCACTTAATGTTACCCTTTTGTTTTGTTTTTTTAACTGTTGTATAAAATCAATGTCACATTTGAAATCGTGTGTGGATATTCGGTAAACATTGCATCAACATTAAAAACACTGCCGGAGATCAGCAACCATGCGCGCTCTCTACACTGCTGAAGAAGCGCGGATGATCTGAAAACACAGACAAGTAAAGCCCCGTTCACACTACACGCGACTTTGTCGCTGCAAGTCGCCAATCGCTGGCGATGAGGTCGCTAGTGGGCGTTCCCATCACTAGTCGCTAGCGGGACTTCCAAAAGACAGCGAATCAGCTTTCTTGCCGCTATTGGGGAGTGTAAATAGCACTAAAATATTAGAAAGGCCACTATAGTACGTTAACTTAGGTTTTGTTTACTGTCTCTGTCAAAAAAAATAGTTAATTGTACAGACTATTCAATCATTTGAACCTACTTGGAATCCCCACGATCGCCGAAACTGCTTTCCACGCATCATTCTTTTTATTTATGTCCCTGTATGTTGGCAGAGACATATCAAACAAAATTGGAAAATTGCTAACCGCAAGGATCAATTTCTCATCCATCTTTAACTACCGTGCACTAGGGCCCAGGGGCTGAGGAGAAGGATCACGCTCCACTCCTATTGGTTGTCGCTCGCGAAAATCGCTCTTCATTTGCATAAAGTTAAAAATTTCTCAACTTTTGTCGCTTGTCTCTTGTCGCTTGACACGCCCCATCTAGTCGCCAACGGTCGCTGTCGCGCGTGTCGCCGGAAGTCGCCCGCTCACCATTGAAATGAATGGTGTCGCGTCGCTTGCAGCGATAAAGTCGCGTGTAGTGTGTACGGGCCTTAAGCTGGAGTTCAGCAATCTTCATTTGAGATTTTCAACTTCAATTGAAGTGTCGTTCAGCCAGTCTATGTTCTGTCACGAGCCGCTTGCGCTTGCGAACGGCTGCCTGTTAAGGATTTCCTTTAACACCCGGAGTGCTAATGCCCGAATGACGTGCTGGTTGTCCTCAAAACAGTAACACGGCGGTTATCGCTCATATAATTTTTTTTGCCAACGTATAGTTAAGGCGGCAGGCGTGAGTTGCTTAGGCGGCCGCCTTAGTTTTTTGTTTTCTCTTTAACTTCCTTCCGCTCTTTTCATGTTTGGGGGGTTGGATTGTACAAATTATGAAATATTCGATATCCCAATTTTGCATATCGTCCAGACAACAATTTGGATATTATCGTCTAAACGATATATCGCCCACCCCTAATAATCACAAAAATGTTGCCCTGATTCTGCAATCCTACAAAAAAGCAAAGCACTCTTAAAAAAATTTTGTAAACATTTTTTTACAATTACCTAAAATCATGCAGCTCTGCTTGTAACACAATTCAGATGTAACACTGACATCAAAAAGCATTTTTTATTTTTTAAATTATTTTTTAAAAATCTATTTCATAATATTTCCCCCAAAATGTTGTATAAATATATTATTTAATAATTTAACAATTACTACAATATTTACTGCTTTTTTTCTAAAATACTAATTTCTTATTTTACAGTGCAATAGTATTATTATAATAGTAATATTTCTTATTTTGATATTTTATTTTACAATAATAATTAGGCTATATATTAATAATAAAATAAGTATTCATTTATAATTACATTTTTGATCAAATTCTGTATAATTATATTGATATGTAATCATAAAAATGTTGCCTTGATTCTGCAATTCTACAAAAAAAGCACAGCAAACCTGGAGCTCTTAAAAAAAGAAGCATTTTATTTTTGTAACATTTTTACAAAAAATTACCTAAATCATGCAGCATGCTTGTAACACAATTCTGCTGTACACTGACATGCAAAAGCATTTTTATTTTTTTGGTTCAACTCACTCAAATTATTATGATAATATATTTGGATATTAAAATATTTGTGCCACATTACAGCGTTTTCTCTAGTGGTCTCAGACCTTTGAACACTGTGTTTGCACAAGAATGATGCAGTCAGCGTTGCATTTCAGCATATGAGTGTGTTTGTGCGGGACGTCCTGGCAGGGACTGCAGCGGGGAATGATTGATAACGTGCTGGAGCTCAAGCTGAGAGTTGCCAACAGTATCTGGCAGGAGCCGAGACTCCAGATCCCACCCGCATTCACGTCGCATGTGTCTTTAAGGGTCAAAAGGTCACTAGAATAGAGGGTAAAACCCCTGAAAGCAGATTAGGGGTAATTACACCAGACCATTTCTGCTACACACTGGTGAGGAAGAAGCTCACGGTCTCTCAGTCTGCAAGTGTAAAAACCTGGAAGCACATATACATGTTTCATGGTTTTATACATAAGGTGGCTGCCTTTGAATTTCTGGATGTAAGTATTAAACGTAATTTTTTACGGTATTAAAACGGTTGCCAGAACTTTACCGTCAAAAATACAGTAGCAACATTATTAGATTTACAGACTTAAAGCTACACTGTGTAACTTTTTTAGTTTATTCTTAGCTAAAAACACTTAGTTATTTAAAAAATATATGTGCTCATTAATGTATATTTACTTCGTTCAAGTAATAAAGTATTCTCGTGAGTGTATAATATGCCACTGAAAATACATACGGGTAAGGGGTTCTAATGTCGGTCGCCATGTTGCCTCTCCATCTTGAAAGTACATTAGCCAAAGAGGGACAATTCAAGCTTCGGCTTTCGCGTTTTAACACTCGATGGTACCGTGTCGAATGTGGATAAGGTCGAACTGGAAGCCATGTTAATCTTGGACTACACTGGCCACCGTAGGAGTTAAAACGAAATCTGATATTTCGTAGATGGGGGTAAAAATCATACAGTGTAGCTTTAACTTAAAATTTACAGTAATAAACCGTATTTCATTATCTGATATAATGTTAATTTACCGACCTATTGAAGTATTAATATCTGTTTTGTATCATTGTAATACACTGACAACCAACAATCATCACAGTTAAGATGATGGTCACATGATCAATCAAAGCTCATCATAAGCAGCTCTTCCACAAGAAAGTTAATACTAATATATAGAAGCTGCACAGGGTCATTCGCACAAACATTAACCCTTTACAAGTCAGCCCCAATTTTGGCAAGTGATGCATTCATGACATACCCAAAATAAAAAGGTTTCTGCTCATAAGTCATTCTGAATAGACACATAACACACACACATATATTTAGAAAGCCAACCCTTGATAGTTTCCAGTTCAAGACTCAAAATTAAACAGACTGTTATTAATATTGAGATATAAGCTCAAACATAAAAACAAAAACTTTACATATTAATAATATATTTATTAAATGTATTAGAATGTAGGATTGGAACTTGTATCGCCATCATGGTAACACACATGACATTTTAAAAATGCAATAAACATTAATTTAACAACATTAAATGTAACATAAACCCCTAATGTACATAACTGGTTAGAAAAAAAACTAAGAAAACTAGGAAGAAACAGTTATTTCAACAAAAATTCATCAAATGTGAAGTGTCACGCAGGGGATTGTGGGAATGTCAATTTACGTTTTTTTTACTGTAAATTTTACAACGAGCTGTTCTTTTTCACTTTCAAAAACAGTTATTTACCCTATATATAGTAAGGAAACTTTCTGTTAACCAATTAACAGTTTTGCACTGTATCACATCATAAACAGTCTTTTACCGTTAAAATCATGATCATTTTTTACAGTGTAAGAGCCTTTTGAGATCAGCTGCCTAATTCTCATTGGATATTTCATTCAGACGCTTGAGAAAGCCTCAGACCGAGCCATCATTCACTAAAGCAGATATATGTGTAATATTTGGAGCACACACTCCAGATCAAGGATGAAGACGATGAAATGTTGATTGGTATTATTACAGTGTTGCTCATAAATCACATCAAAGGGCACATCAGATTCAGTTGTTGATTTATAGTTGGGGTTTTTATACAATTGTTCTGTATTTAGCAATGCATATGAATGCACATTTTTTTAACTGGTCTAGAACTAGACTTTTTGATTTGTGTGAATAGTTAATTTTCACGGTATTGTGTGGGTTGAAGAAGGCAGGCTGAGGCAAAAGCTCCAATACAAAGATTTACTGAACTCATAAAACAAAACAAACTGGTACAGGCAGGTTGACAGGCAAAAGTGAAAATGACGAAGACAGAATGGTGCAGACGATAACTGTGACATTAATGGCTTTGTATCTCCTCTGTGTTTGGACAGCACGATAATATTAGGTAAAAAACTGTAATTTCTGCAATATACAGTATATTGCAATATGACAAAAATACAGTAATTTTCACCAGATTACAACTATATCTGAAAATAATTAATCATTCTACGATTGGGGTGATTTTGTTGAAGAGTGCATCTGCGCAGAAAAGTAAAATACTTTGACAAAGCTGAAAAAATATTATATATATATATTTTTTGTGAACCATCCTCTTAGGTTTGAACAATTTGGGAAGAACGCAGTGGCGTCACGTTGTGGGTGTTTGTTTCTTGTTCCTGGGTTCTGGTCTGTCATGTGATCCCCCGTTTTAGTCATGTGATCCCCCGTTTTAGTCATGTGATCCTGCCTTGTGTTCCCTTGTCTGTGTCATGTTGTCATTGGTTTACTGTTTAAATGTTCACAGGTGTCCTTGTCTCGTCGTTAGTCCTGTGTGTATTTATCAGGTTTGCCCTGTGTTGTTGTTGTCGAGTATTGTCTGTTCCATGCACAGTCTCTGGTAGTCTTGTTTCCTATGTCTATATGTCTATTTGTCTATGTCTATATGTCTATGTCTATTTGTCTATTTGTCTATGTCTATGTCTATATGTCTATATGTCTATGTCTATATGTCTGTCTATATGTCTATATGTCTGTCTATATGTCTATATGTCTATGTCTATATGTCTATGTCTATATGTCTATGTCTATATGTCTATGTGTCTATGTCTATATGTCTATGTCTATATGTCTATGTCTATATGTCTATGTCTATATGTCTATGTCTATATGGCTATGTCTATATGTCTATGTCTATATGGCTATGTCTATATGGCTATGTCTATATGGCTATGTCTATGTCTATATCTGTCTATATGTCTATGTCTATATGTCTATGTCTATATGTCTATGGCTATATGTCTATGTCTATATGTCTATGTCTATATGTCTATGTCTCTGGGCTCATGACAAATGACTCCTATTGACCATTATAGGAAATGAAGGCGTCATATTTGAAACTAAGATGATTTGGGGTTTGCTTACTCTTTCTGTCAGTGAGGAAAGCTAAAAAAAGGTAGTACGTACATATAGACCAGCTGCCACTTTAGGAAGTGGTAGATAAATGAAACGACTAGCATGAGAATAACAATAGAAGAGCTGCAGATGAAGTTGTAATTTACATATCAGGATTCAGTGTTGAAAGCCGCTAGAGTTGTACGGCTTAAAGAAAGGGGGTAGAGGCATTCGTACCTGTTCAGGTAAAGCACATGTGTGGCATTGTTTCCGGGCAGCCCAGTCAATGAACCAAGCGTTACTACAGACGCACATGAAGCTGTTGTTTTGCAGATCAAGCACTTTAAGTTGAGGAAGAGACTGGATGATGGTTTGGTTTCATTCATACTGGATCGTAGGCTTTTCAGACTGGAGAAATTTGCGTCAACTAAGAAGTTTAAAGACTAAAACCCATTGCACACTGAGTCCAAAATTTTCGTATGCGTTTTTTCATATGCGTGATTCGGTGGCTCTGAATTATCAAAACAACATTCAAACACCATTCAAATGCTTGCTACGGATGCGAAAAACGCAGAAAATCGAACCTGATCTGATTTTTTTTTTATGACGGCTGAAAGTTTCGGAGGCAGTGTGCAAGCGTGATTGACATAACGTGAGGTCGTATTTATTTTTTTAACGTGCGAAAATTTCGGATCCGAATTTCAGACTCAGTGTGCAATGGCCTTAAATGTGAGCTGGACCCAAACTGAGCTTATTTACGAACCTCAAGTTTGAAAGTGTTGCAAACGATTGGTTTTCAATCACCTCAAGATAATTTGAGTCGAGTCTTAACAGATTTGCAAGACCACTGAGCGGTTTTGTGGTCACCGCTTGTATTTTATTGTTGGACAGGTTTAGCTCTTCCAAGTTTGGTTGGTCACTCAATGCATTGTTGGGTATTTCAGATATCCGGTTGTGAGACATGTTTAAATTGATAAGGTTTGGAAGTCTGATGAAATTCCCTTCAATGATCCGAGTGATGGAATTGCAGGAAACATCCAAACTGACCGTGTTTTATGGTAACGTTCTTTTGTCCCATTCTGCTGCACATCATCTTCAAATGGCCAGAGTAGTCGAGAGTGGAAAAGATTGAGCAGTTACATGGAGAAAACTCATCTGTCGCAATAGTTCAAAACTAAGAACTTTTCCAAAGTGTGTCATTCCTCATTTTGAAGTTTCCACGTTTACTTGCAATGTTTGAAATCTCTAAAGAAAAGTCTGCATTGAATTGAGAAGGAGATTATGAGGCTTAAAATCGCAACAGATGAAAACGTCTTTAATTCTTACGCTTGAATGGCCGTCTCAAACAGCATCTTGATCTTCCCCTGTTAGACAGATTTTTGTGCATAAAAACACATTATTCTTTAAAATTGTGATATGAAAAGTATGCATAAAAAGTCACCATAAATCAAAATTAATTTGCAATTAAATACAAATGCATTTGGATTGATTGTAAACTGTTTTTTGTGCATGTAAACTACAGTTCTATCAAATTTAAACGCCTTTTTTTTTGCATTATTTAGTCATGCTCATGTTGTTGGTCCTTGGAACACAAAAGGTGAATTTTCATGTCAATATCCTTGTCATTCTTTCACATTTTATAATACGAGTAACTAAAGACTTGCTGTCAAGCTCCGAAAAGACCAACTTGTTACCATAACTTATAAATCTTGTCTAATTTGCAATTAAAGACAAATGCATTTGGATTGTAAACATGTTAACTACAGTTTATCAAATTTAAGCTCCTTTTTTGTGCAGTATCTCTATGACTGAAATATTTGTTTTTGTGCAGTTAGATTGGCATATCAACTCTTAAGAGTTTGACTTTGCCACATGCTTGATCTAGTTATCAGTATAAAAAAACATTCCTTACCAGTTTGTCCATATTGTTCAGTGGCACCATGCAACCCATCAGAAAAGTTTGAAAGAAGAAGCTATTTGAGTAAATCCTTTTGTGGTAATGCTGAACTTTACAGGATGAGGGGTCAACACTGTCATACTATACTTCTTGATTTTAACAAAGATTGGTCATCTTTGGTCAGCATATGATTAAAAGACTTGTTAGAACACAGAAGCGTTTTTACAAAGTTAAGAGAAACTTACTTTAAGATTTTTACCGTGGCCAGTTGCATAATCTGCTTAGACTAGTCTTACAAGTTAGTCATAGCTTCAGTTAAATAAAAAATGTAGATTGGTCTTAATTTTATAACTGGAAAGTAAGGCTGATTCGCTCTTACTAACCGCTAGTTGGTCATACTAGTTCTTTAGACACATAATGTCTATGTTTATGCAACACGGTTCTCTTAGGCCCCATCCACACTACTACGTTTTAGTTTAGAAATGGAGACCCTTTCATACGTTTGCACCTCCCGTCCAGACTAAACCAAAAACGAAGACTTAAAACGGAGGAGTTTAGAAACGCTGCCGACCCCGTTTAGCGTTTTGAATCTCCGAATGGTGTTTTAGTGAAGACGGGTCAAACGGAGGACTTTAGAAACGATGACGGAGAGGCTCACGCTGCTCTCTGATTGGCTGTCACACCATACACACCTTTAGTGATTTTGTCTTTATTGTGGGGTCCACCTTTCACATTGTTGTGTCTTGCTCTGGCGATGGATAATGCTCCCGGTACCTTTCCAATATGTCGCCGTATTTGTTTTGCGACGACTCGAGTCTGTGTTTTCTGCCGCCACGGCTGATTTGTATTCCCTTGTAACTTTAAGTAAAAGTTCCACCTCTTTGTCAGTCCATGAAAAGAAATCTCTGGTCTTCGACATTGCTAATCTTTGCAGAGGTAACTTAGCTACTTTCTTCTTCGTCAAATCTGAGGAGTAGTCAATCTGTTTCTGTTTACACCGGCACGCGCATGCCCAGTGTAGGTGAATGGTCACGTGATCCGTGTTTTCAGTCGTTTTAAAGGGTACCTATTATGGCATTTAAAATGTTCCTAATATTGTTCTGGGAGTCCCCAACAACAGTTTTACAAGCATGCAATGACAAAAAACACTTTTGTTGTCTTATAATATGCATTTATTTTTACCTGATTTGCTCACCGACTCCCATATGAATCGTTTAGCGAGTCATTTTTCCAAACCCCGCCTTTGCGTGACGCTAATCTGTGGTGATATGTTAGACACCCAGCCGACGGGGTGTCATTGGTTGTTGCGTTAGATCTTACCCAGATACAACAGTGCTATTTTCTGATTGGCTAACAACACCAGACGAACAACACCAGAGGAGACCAGGGTTGCCAGGTCTGCACAACAAAACCAGCCCAATTGCTCATCAAACTAACCCAATCACGGCCAAAAATATTCAAATAGCGTTCCCGGGTGTTTCCTCAATAACAATCATGTTCCAGTGGATAAAACAATCGCGTCAACCAGCGTGCACTACACAAACAACCCGCGGAAACAGTGCAGGCATACGGACCTGGCAACACTGGAGGAGACGCGCTTGAATCCTGCCGGTTCCACAGTGAGTGAGTTTTGGGCACTGCCACTGTGGCATATTAAATATATTACAAATAGTTTTTCAGCGTGAGAAATACAATGTGTGGCCGGAGAGCGTGACAAAAGACCGAAATGAGTGACTGTCACGCTCAATGCGTGATGCGTGACACTCGAGAGCCCTGTGACAACTCCATTAACAACGACAAACACTTCACATATTTCAATACAATTGACATTGAAGACCTAAGTTAGCTGCTAGAAGCTGCGCTGTGCCTGTGCGTACACAACACACAAAATAATTATAGAACATGATACAAACATAAAAGCAACAGCCTACTTACAGATTGTGATTCGGAGAAGGAAGCTGATCCAAATAAACTCGGTACTGAACCTCCCTCCTTCAGTATCAGCCGGCTTGCAAATTCATACTTTATAGCATTTAGGTTTGTGAAGCAATCATCTTCAAAATGACGCGAACACAGAACAAGTTCGGGCTATAATACTTCTGTGGTATAGTTATGAACTGTAGCCACTGTCTTCAAATGCTCCTCACTGGGCAGATGAAAAAAGTTTGCTTTTGCATCGCAATTCAAAACACAGCAGCGTCTCGTCGACATGATGTTTTCCCTGGTGTCTCCTAATGCAATGAGTGGGCGTATCTTATTCAAATAACTTGGACAAGTGACGTACGAAAGTGCATCGTTCGTCTATCGATTCATATCAACGACTCAGAGTCGACTCTTACTTTTGAGAGATAATAACTTTGTATACGGTGAACTTTCATATTTAAAACTTTGCAGGATGTTTTCGTTCACTTAGATCTATGTTACACACTACATGAAAGGTAATTTTCAAAATTCCATGATAGGTACCCTTTAATGTGGACGGAGATCAATTCTAATACGCAGCTAAAACGCTGGTGTGGACGGAGATCTTATTCGTTTTAATTCTCCGTTTCTAAACTAAAACGCAGTAGTGTGGATGGGGCCTTAGATGTTCTTGTTCATCTACAAGTAAAACCTTGGAAGAGAAATTTTAGTTTATGCTTATCAAAAAAAATTGGCTACTGGAATTTACCACATTTGTATGTTGTTTTACAGGCGGTAAAGAGAATAAGATGCCCATCCTGATCTCGAAGATCTTCAAAGGGCTGGCAGCGGATCAGACGGAGGCTCTTTACGTGGGCGATGCGATTTTGTCCGTGAACGGGAACGACCTCAGAGAAGCCACTCACGATGAGGCTGTTCAAGCCCTGAAGAAAACAGGCAAAGAAGTCATTCTGGAAGGTAAGACAGAGCTGATTGTTTGGCTTGAAGGAAAAGTAAAATTGAGGTCATTATTTAGTCATCCTCCTTGTGTTGTTGGTCCTAGGTGGCTTTTCATGTCTATGTCCTGGTCTTTCTTTTACTTTTTATACTAAGATTAAATAAAGACTTGAGCTGTCAAGCTCCGAAATTAAAAACTGCATATGCATTTTTGTCTTCTGAAGTCATACTGTGAATTTGTGTGATGCATAACACGAGAATGAACCTCATTGGTTCTTGCTGAAGCTCAAACGTGATGCGTAACACGAGAATGAACCTCATTGGTTCTTGCTGAAACTCAAACGTGATGCGTAACACTTGAATGAACCTCATTGGTTCTTGCTGAAGCTCAAACGTGATGCGCAACACGAGAATGAACCTCATTGGTTCTTGCAGAAGCTCAAACGTGATGCGTAACACGAGAATGAACCTCATTGGTTCTTGCTGAAGCTCAAACGTGATGCGTAACACGAGAATGAACCTCATTGGTTCTTGCTGAAGCTCAAACGTGATGCGTAACACGAGAATGAACCTCATTGGTTCTTGCTGAAGCTCAAACGTGATGCGTAACACGAGAATGAACCTCATTGGTTCTTGCTGAAACTCAAACGTGATGCGTAACACGAGAATGAACCTCATTGGTTCTTGCTGAAGCTCAAACGTGATGCGTAACACGAGAATGAACCTCATTGGTTCTTGCTGAAGCTCAAACGTGATGCGTAACACGAGAATGAACCTCATTGGTTCTTGCTGAAGCTCAAACGTGATGCGTAACACGAGAATGGACCTCATTGGTTCTTGCTGAAGCTCAAACGTGATGCGTAACACGAGAATGAACCTCATTGGTTCTCGCACATCAAGCGAACATGCTTAAGCTTTCGTTCATCATAACTGATGTGTGCGTTGATGAATGTTTATATGTGAATAAAAGCCTAAATTCAATCTGTTCATAAAATAAAGCAATCGAGTCTTTTCAGAAAAGTTTAACTAAACTGCTCAATTCAATTAATCTTTTTATGAATTTTTTTATGCTTCAGCGATGGTCTGAATTATTCATTCACCAATCCGACTATTTCCTTGACTATTTTTTTTATATTTTATTTATTCATTTTCACAGAAGTTGTAGCATTAAGATGTGTTTATTAAGATCTGAAATAAAACAAGATCCCGTTTGCAAGTTCCCGTAATTACATTGCATAAAATTGCATAAACATCCCACATATTCCATCGCATTTTTTAAGAAACCGTGCCGCATAATCAAGGATTTTTGCCTGAGACAATCACAAAAAAATGGACTGAAGGACTGAAGTAATTTAGTTGTCGAACAATGTGGAAGTAAATGTCCGTCTACACTTAGAAAGAAGTATTGAAACTACACAATCTGTGAAACCTTTTTTACAATGCTTTATCAAGACAACATTATAGTTTGCAACTTTGCATTGACAAACTTTCTTTTTTTAGTTTGCATGCTGATTCGGTTTTCTCCTCCTCGTAGTGCAGAGGTCAGCAACCTTTTTGACATGAAGAGATCGAATGGGAAACCATGAGACCTCAGTAATTGCACACAAGTGTTTGGAACTAAAATTGAGTACAAGTATATCAGAGAATGATAATTAGATTAATGCACATTTTTAAAAGGCTTGATGGAAACCATAATGGAAGATGGGCTATATAGTTTTTATGATCCTGTGTGTGTGTGTGTGTGTGTGTGTGTGTGTGTGTGTGTGTGTGTGTGTGTGTGTGTGTGTGTGTGTGTGTGTGTGTGTGTGTGTGAGACCCATAATGCCATATCAGCATTTTATCCCCTTTAAGAAGGCTCTTAAGAGCCAGTGGAGCGAGAGTGAACGGTGTTTGCATGTAATGCTGCTCTCAGGTCCTCTGAGAAGGACCAACTTACGAGTTTGGAATTCATAATTACGATGAGATGGGCGTTCATAGAGTCAAATGAATGTTTTGAGAATTTCAGAATCAGAATCAGAACGATCTTTAATACGTGTTTACACACATAAGGAATATATCTTGGCTTCCATTGCAGAAAAAAGTACAGACATGCATGCTGTAAAAAAGGAATAAATAACCCAGAAACAAAGAATAGCCAATAAAATTAAATATAATGGCGTAATAAAAATATAGCGTTTCTTTGCCCCGGCCTCAAAGACTGTTGTATCTGAGACTGGAAGAGTTTGGTTCGTCTTGTTCATGTCGGGAACGCTGTTTTTGGCTAAAATTAAAATATGCTAATGAGTGTTTGGTTTCCAACACGTGCTGTAAGTGGTCGACCAATCACAACAGACTGGGTCTTCTGACCAATCAGAGCAGAGCTGGCTCTCAGGAAGGCGGGGTTTAGAGAGACTGAATCTTTGATCGAACCGTTTCAGACACTGAGAGAAAACAGGGAATGTGCAATGTATATTATGAGAAATTTAAAGTGTTTTTTGACCTTGGATGCATGTAAATCTGTTGCAGGAGACACAAAACAAACTTTGAAATAGCATCACAAGGGAACTTTATGCTTTGGTAATGTAAAGCCTTTTTACCAGGGCAAAAAGCCACGTGAATTTTGAGACAGTGAGTTAGAGACAGTTTGAGAGAGTCAGAATAAGAACGTTTGCAAGCATTAAAATTCACACACGCATACATGCACACACACACACACACACACACACACACACACACACACACACACACACACACACACACACACACACACACACACACACACACACACACACACACACACACACACACACACACACACACACGTCAGGGATTTACTCTCTTCTGCTTAGTGAGTTTTCTATGATCCTGTAATTGAGTGTTTGGTTCTCGCTGCACTTCTGCATCTTTCTTCTCTGCTCTCACACATTAGCCATTACATCTGCTACATTCACTCCTGTTTGATTCATTTCATAGGGGATAATACTGTGGATGTGGAGAAAATCTCTCAGAAAAACACATTTACACACACATTTAAGTCATCATGAAATCAAAATTCCTATTTCAGAAGAAATATTGGAGTATTTATTATAAATGATTTGCCTATGCACATCACTATTTTTTAACTTCATGTTCCTGGTAATCTTGAATCAGAATAACTTCATCTTGCAGCATCTCTTCTCTGATGATGTGGGCGGGGCTATAACCTGTCACTCACATGAGATCAGCCAATAGCAAACCACAACCATCCAATCAATTCCTCACAGACTAAATCAAGCCCCGCCCACCTTGTTTTTGTTTCAGAAGCATTTCACTCTGAAAACACAAGCGCAACTTCCCTTTCATGATGACTTTAACCTGCCTTTCTTCTTTATCACCCTTTTTCCTTATCACTTATTTTAGTAATCATCATAAATTAGGTGTCATTGGAAAGCCTAAACACTCTTTTATTTCCGTTTCATGCTGACTTTAACTTAATCTCGAGGTCTGGTCGTGTTTTATTCGCTCTGTGTTTATTTTCTCTGGTCAGTTTTGTCTCTCAGGAACATATGGACCGTCGCTGAGTCTGTCTTTCTATCTAATGTTCTGTCGTTCTTGTTGAGAGTGGGTGAATATTCTCCTGTGACATTTGAATCACATTATACATGAAGGTTTGTGACCTTCAGCTGCTCCAAATTCATTGACTATAAAATCCATCATTCACGGGAGATTAGTGTGTTTGTGTGTGTGTGTGTGTGTGTGTGTGTGTTCTTGTCTTGCTGACAAGGATCCTTTCTGTGCAAAATCTTCTGCGTCACATTTACAGCCGGATTTAATGTTAAAAGTAAACAGATTCCACATGTTAACAGCGTGTCCAAACCAGACGAGACACAACACGTTCCAGGACTCTGTTCCTCACCGAAAGTTAAAATGCTGCATGACACGACAACATCTCAGCCAATAAGAATTTTCAATACCTAATATACGGTAAATATCATTTTCACTGTATCAATAGTTTTGCAAACATAAGCGGAAATGGCAGCTGAAAAAAATACACTAACGTTTAAAAGTTTGGGGTCTTTTGTTTTGAAAGAAATGCACACTTTTATTCAGGACGCATTAAATTGACCGAAAGTGACAGTAAAGATATTTATAACGTTACAAAAGATTTTATTTCAAATTTATGCTGTTCTTTTGAACTTTCTATTCATCAAATAATCCTGAAAAATAAAATCTATCACTGTTTCCACAAATGTATTAACTTTTTTTTAACATTGATAATAATCATAAATGTTTCTTGAGCATCAGATCATCATAGTGATTTCTGAAGGATCATGTGACACTGAAGACTGGAGTAATGATGCTGAAAATCACAGGAATAAATTACACTTTACTATATATTCACATAGAAAAACAGCTGTTTTATTTTGTAATAATATTTCAAATTTTTACTGCATTTTAGATCAAATAAATACAGCATTGGTGAGCATAAAAGACTTCTCTCAAAATTATTTAAAGAAAAATTTAAAGAATTTTAAAGAAAACTAATTTTAAAAATCTTACTGATTCCAAACTTTTGAATTGTAGTGTAAGTGTACATTATGTGTGGATTGCTAGCATACAGATTACTGTAACACATTATGATACAGAACACATTATGCCGTTTTGCATTTTAATGCAATTTAAAGTGTGAACATGCAACTTTTGCAAATGGAACATCAAGTCAAACACATTGCATTGTGAGATACACTGATCATACTTGGTCAATCATCCGGGAATCCCATGCATGCATACAAGACACAAACTGTGTACAGTAACTGCAAAAATAGTACACTAGTGTGCGTAGTTTGCTATTCTGAGCGTCTGAAATGCGGAGACACCGCACCCCTGCTCCTCTCCAGAGACGGCTCTATTCCAGCTCAGATCTTTAGTCTTCTGGCCAAATTGAATATTTGCACTTAACTAAATTAAAATCATAAGCGCTTGCAGCTGTTTTTATGGCTTTCAGTCAGGAAGTGAAGTCATGCCGTATTTCTGGGATGATGAAAGTGTGATATTCACTCTAGAAAATGTTTCTCTCTGTTGGACAGACTCCAGATAACTGCGTGAGACGCTAATGAAAAGAAAAGCCTGTATTAGCTACTGAGTGACCTGACTTTATCTAAGCACACACTGATTATAGTAAACAGTTTAAATATGGAAACACACACACTTAAGTTCAGTCTTCTTCATTCTGAAATGCATTGACACTAAGATATTTTTAAAAATGACTTAACCCAGTTAACAGAATGTTCTCACAAGTTTCTCTCAAATGTTCTTTCAGTAACAATAATAGAACGTTCAATCAAAGTTGTCCGGTCTTTAATAATGTTCTCAATATGTTGCACAAAAAACATTATTTATACATACTTTTTAGTTCGCCTAACATTTTTAAATGTTAGTACTTGTTTCAGAACATTTAAAAGTAACATTCCCAAAATGTTTAAGAATTATAAAAGGGAATGTTCCTTTAACATTCACGTAACCAAACAAAGTTTTTAAAAAGTTTAGGAAATCTGGGCGTTTTTATTTTAGAGAGAAAATTCAGGGGAAAAAAAAGTTTTCATAACTTTACGAGAATTTTAAATAAAGTTTTTAGAACTTATTTCGGTAACACTTTACTTAAAGCCTTTATGTATAATTCATTATAAAGGTATTCTTTATTTAGAATTTTTTTAATTTAGAATTTTTGTTTGCATTATATGCAATATATGAATTTATGTATAATGCATTATATCTTTTCATAAACAACTGTAAAACAGCATGATAATATTAGTAGATTCCTTGCTGAAATTGGGTTTAATGCATTATACTTTAAGACATAACATAAGTATTATATTGTATAACTGTGGTTACAATTATTCATCATTAAAAGGCATAATAATTAATGCATTAAAATACTTATAGAATGCTACCCATGTTTTGCATTATAAATGTATGTTTTATGGTAAGGTAAGGTATTATTTATGTATAATGCATTATATATTTTCATAAAATATTGTAAAAAAGCATGATAATATTTGTAGATTCCTTGTTACATCTGAAATTATGTTTAATGTATTATATTTAAAGACATAACATAAGTATTATATTGTAATATAACCATGGTTATAATTATTCATGAGATCAGACAATGCATCTTTAAAAGGAATAATAATTAATGCATTAAAAATACTTTTATAATGCTACCCATATTTTTGCATTATAAAGGTATGTATTATAAATAGGTATTATTTATGTATAATGCATTCATAAACAATTGTAAAAAACGCATGGTATCCTAATATTTGTAGATTCCTTGTTACATCTGAAATTGGTTTTAATGCATTATACTTTCTAAAGGCATAACATTATTAATATTGCATTGTAATCGTGATTACAATTATTAAGGAGATTACACAATGCATCATAATGTGCAATATAAATTAAAAAAAATCTGTAAAGCTGCTTTGAAATGATGTGTATTGTGAAAAGAGCTATACAAATAAATGTGAATTGCATTGAATTATAAGGCATAATTAATGCATTTAGTTAGCTGAGAAGTGCACACACACTTTTTGGGACTATCAGTTCGGTCCTGTGTTTTCAGGAACATTTTTGTGTGGGCGATGAGCGACATTCCTGGCACAGCGTGTTTCTGGAGTCAGTGAAGCCCATCCGATGGATTCCCGACGCTCCCACGGACAGGCTCTGTTGTGTTTGACGCGGCTCCAGGTTCTTGTGTTTGTCCAGTCAGGCAGAGAACAAGTACATGCTTCCCCGTCGCCCGACCCGGGCCTCAGCACCTGGAAACAGAACGACCCAAGTCCCCAGCTGGAAAAATCTGCGTCTCTCTTTTAAAGGATGCTCGCTTTGTGTCCCAAAGGCCAGGAATGCAGACGCTTATATCAGCGGTGGCGGCACTGACAGATTTATATCTACTGTTTCTATTGCCTTCACTGTGTGTAACGGTTAAACACACAAACACTTCAGGAGAATACACTGGGGAAAACCAAAACACCATTTCTTTCTAAATATGCGTGAAATTTCATTGCAGTTTGTGAGTGAAAATTGTTTCCACAGTATGTATAAAAATATTTTATTGCTTTCTCTTTCACTTGATATGTTTCAGTTAAGTATCAATGGTGTTTGTTTTAAAAAATATTTTGGAGAAAGAAACAAATTAATTATACTTACACTCAAAATGCTGGGTTGTTTTAACCCAAATTTGGGTCAAATATGGTCAAACCCAACCATTGGGTAAAAAATTTAAATATAAAACTTAACCCAACGGTTGGGTTTGTCCATATCTGACCCAAATTTGGGTTGAAACAACCCAGCATTTTTTTACATTTAAACATTTTCACAAATAATGGCGAGAAACATCAAATTAAACATGAAATTTTGAAGTAGAAAGAGTGAAGTGTTTTCTTGTAAAACATACTCCAATAATCTTTATTTTATTATTTTTTTTAGTGTAAAGGCCCGTTCACACCAAGAATCATAACTGTAACCATAACAATAAAGATGTAGAGTAGTCAACATTTAATCAAAGTTTTTCATGAATTATGAACAATACCCAGGACATCTTTGATTCACTTTTTTGATTCACTTCAAATGTTGACTATACTGTAGTTCTAATATAAAAGAGAATATAATAGAGTTCACGGCACAACTATAACTATAACGATAAAACAGAAAAACAATATCATTGGAATCACTTTCAGAACAATTTTTTCCAGCTGATGAAGGATAAAAACATCAGAATCCATCATTCTTAAAGAGCTCGAGCATTTAAAGCGACAGACGACAAAACTGCAGAATAAACCGCTGTGTCCGACATCGACAAATATACCCTTAAATAGGGCAAATATAACTGATGTCCGAAACCATAGTAAGTTATACTTCTTCGAGCAAGTATTATATGTGTAAATAATATGGTCATGCCGAATTAATTCCCGTCTCTCGCCCGGTCAATACGTTTTTTTTTTTATAAAGAAATTAATACTTTTCTTCAGAAAGGACGCATTAAATTGATCAAAAGTGACAGTAAAGACATTTATAATAATGCAAAATATTTATTTTTTTAATTAAATGCTTTTCTCTTGAACTTTCAAAGAATCCTGAAAAAAACATTATTCACGGTTTGCACAAAAATATGAAGCAGCAAAACTGTTTTCAACTGTGATAATAATCATAAATGTTTCTTGAGCATCAAATCATCATATTATAGTGATTTCTGAAGGATCATGTGACACTGAAGACTGGAGTAATGATGCTGAAAATCACAGGAATAAATTACACTTTACTATATATTCACATAGAAAACAGCTGATTTACATTTTAATAATATTTCACAATATTACTGGGTTTGTTTTGTATTTTTAATCAAATAAATGCAGCCTTGGTGAGCAGAAGAGACTTCTTTTAAAAACATTAAAAATCTTACCGACCCCAAACTTTTGAACGGTAGTGTATATTTTTCAAACCTCTGGTCCAACTACAGCGTAATATCATACCGTAAAATTCAGTTTACTGTAATAAGGTTTATACTTGCTATCGCAGAGTTTAAGATAAATCTTTTCATCGCTACTGGAGCTCTCAGTTTGCTAAGTTTCAAATGATTATTAAAGCAACACCAAGTAACTTTTCCTCTTCGGTCGCCCTACTGGTTGGAAATGAAATTGTCCATTGCCGCTGTCGGAAATAATTTAGCCTACACTCTAAGAAATAAATCCGTAAAATAACAGAAAAAGTACTGGCAGCTCATTACCCGGACTTTGTCCCGTAATTAAAAAACAGAAATTTTCTGTTAATTCACAGTGTCCACTGTAAATAAAACAGAAATTTTCTGTTATTTAATTGTGTATCTATAGTAAAAGACCGGACACTTTCTGTCATTTAATGATGTATTTATAGTAAAAAAACAGGACACTTTCTGTCATTTAATGATGTATTTATAGTAAAAAAACAGGGCACTTTCTGTCATTTAATGATGTATGTATAGTAAAAAAACAGGGCACTTTCTGTCATTTAATGATGTATGTATAGTAAAAAAACAGGACACTTTCTGTCATTTAATGATGTATTTATAGTAAAAAAACAGGGCACTTTCTGTCATTTAATGATGTATGTATAGTAAAAAACAGGACACTTTCTGTTATTTAATGATGTATGTATAGTAAAAAAAAACAGGACACTTTCTGTTATTTAATGATATAACTACAGTAAAAAAATGCAAATATTAAATAAATCCGTAAAATAATAGAAAATGTACTGGCAGCTCATTACCCGGACTTTGTTCTGTAATTAAAAGATGAAAAATTTCTGTTAATTTATGGTTTTCCTACAGTAAAAATAAAACAGATGAATTAAGGCAATATACCTACAGCAAATAGAAATTTTACTTTTCTGTTAGTTAACAGTGTAATGATTAACTTGTTGAAAACATTTCAAACAAATCTTCTGTGATTAAAAACTATTTTTATTTACTTATAGACCTACAACAATTCCAAGAAAACCAAAATAAAAGAAAAAAAAAACACAAAAGGGAAAAGTATATATAGTTTCTCATCTCTACATTTTTTCAAGTATGCTAATTAATGACACTTTGTTAACATTACAACAATAAAATAAAAGGTTTTTCAGAGGAACATGGATGGGGGGGGGGGGGGGGTACTCTTCTTGTCTTCAGGTAAGATGAAGGCTGTAGAAGAAATACAAAACACTATTACTGACATACAGAATGTGTCAAAACAAAGATTCTCGGTGGGGAAAACTCATCACTCACCAAGAAACGTGGAGTAAATTCCTCAAAGCCACCGGACTGATTGGACCATGTCCTGGTAGGACTGCAGACTCGGGTTTAGCCACCAAAAACTACAGAGGGGAGGGAACAGTATGTGGCCTATCCATCATGACGTTTCAAATTTAGTTACCGTGTACTGCAATGGTTCTGTCTGCGGTAAACCGTACCTGTCTGTCTCGCGGCGAGAGGCCTGCATCATGGCCCAGCTGTTCCTCCAGGTTGTCGTTGTTCTCTCCGTGCCGACACAGGTAGAGGGTTCAGGGCTGGACGTAGATGTTCATCAGGTAGATTATACTGGATCTGTTTGATGAGGAAGTGCCGATCCCCGTCTATCGCCAAGATGAAGGAGTGATCGTATGTTCAGTTAAAGTTCCATTTTGAGACTTGACAAAAGCTAAAACTTTACATGGTTTTTCAAAGTTGTTCATACAGGAATTTCAGCAGTCTTGGAGGAATGTGTATACGTTTGGTTTCCTTCATCTCAGCCTTTTCGAGCTTCGTTCAGGATTTCTGCACAGAAAAGTTGGATATGAAGAAAAAAAAATTAGGGCTGTCAAAAGATTAATCGTGATTAATCGCATCCAAAATAAAAGTTTGTGTTTACATAATATATGTGTGTGCACTGTGTATAATTATTTTGTATACATAAATACACACACATGCATATATATATATGAAATATTTTCATGTATTTACTGTATATATTTATTATATATAATTTATTTTATATATAAATATAAATCTTTAATATATAAATAACACATTTTTCTTAAATATATACATGCATGTGTGTGCATTTATATATATATATATATATATATATATATATATATATATATATATATATATATATATATATATACAAAATAATTATACACAGTGCACACACATATATTATGTAAACACAAACTTTTATTTTGGATGCGATTAATCACAATTAATCTTTTGACAGCCCTAAAAAAATAGATATATTTTAGCTAGACAAGAAATTAAATGAAGGAAAATGAACTACAAAGTATCATGCAGACCAGGTTGAGGTTGAAAAACAATTGTACAGTATTTTACGTTCGTTAAACTATCAACTATAAATAATCAGCCATCCCTAATTCTTTAAAATTCAAACACTGTATATAAAATGCTAAGACTTTTGTTTCCAGTGGACTCCAATTGCATGTCATGTTAGCTTGTCTGCTCAACTATAGCCTACATTATAATGTTTAATTATTTTCAACTAAATAAACAGAAACAATACCATATTCTATAAATCATTTAATTAAAAATGTGTTGCTTACCTTTATATGAACTCCAGGATAAGTGCCATTTTCTTTTGTAGCTCACTGCCTCAATTGGGTAGAGATGTGGTCAATAATAACTTCTTGAATGACAGCAATCCTGAATGTCCACCACCTTAAACAAAAAACATATTACAAGATATTACATTAATAAAGATAGGCTATTACATTACACGATCACTTCAGAAAACCGCTTTAAAGGGGTAGTTCACTTTAAAATGAAAATTCTGTCATCATTTACTCACCCTCAAGTTGTTTCAAACCTGTATGAATTAATTTCTTCTGCTGAACACAAAGGAAGATATTTTGAAGAATGTCGGACTCGGTAACCAAACAGTTAACTGGAGCCATTGACTTCCATAGTAGGAAAAAAAATACTATGGAAGTCAATGGCTCCAGTTAATGGTTTGGTTACCGACATTCTTCAAAATATCTTCCTTTGTGTTCAGCAGAAGAAAAATTCATACAGGTTTGAAACAACTTGAGGGTGAGTAAATGATGACAGAATTTTCATTTTAAAGTGAACCTTTCTTTTAAACATAGTTGTTTTAATGTTCCCTATACAATTTGTATTTCTACTGACCATGTAAGCATACACATCTTTGAAGGGGGTATTCAGCAACCACATTTTTTCATCAACATTTTTCCTCAGACTTTAAATGTAAATGTGTGTTGGCAGTACTGAACACTCATAGTGATTAATAATAATAAAAATGCTAATAAAACAAAATACAAACCCATTAGCAGCATGCAGGTGGTGCCTTTTGATGCAAACTACAGCAGCAAACTCCTGTCAATAGATAAGAAAACAACAGAAACACTATGAAACAAACTGAGGAGGGATATGGTAAAGAATGACTAACGTTACAGGCAGAAGAGTAGATAACTTACCGGTAATAGCAGTCATGTTAACTGTAAATTATTATTTCATGGTCAATATTTGGGGTTTAAAAGTGTGTGTGTGTGTGTGTGTGTGTCTGTGTGTGTGTGTCTGTGTGTGTGTGTGTGTGTGTGTGTGTGTGTGTGTGTGTGTGTGTGTGTGTGTGTGTGTGTGTGTGTGTGTGTATGTGTGTGTGTGTGTGTGTGTGTGTGTGTGTGTGTGTGTGTGTCGCCTAAAACAAAAACAAGTCTAACGTAAACATAACGTTAACTTACCTCATTTGGTAGAAAAGGAGGTGGTGTTTTCCTTGACCCAGCTGAAACTGTTACTGCATCACACACTGTATCTTCACGTTGTATCTTCATGCCTTTTAAATCAACCAAGTCTTAATGGCCTTTACTTTTCTTGACGATTCCTCTGGTAGCTTTTGTTTGAAGGCATTAAATTGCTCCATAAACACTAACGTTAGTAACTTAACGTTACTGCATTTGATCACAACTGGTTAACGGATGCGCTCGTCAAGAAATAAACCGCATCACCGACTAATAAAAAAGTAAATAAACCAAATTTCAACGAGGACACACTATAACACATATCAGGGAACCTCCACGAGTGTAAACTAAATATTTTAATGTGTGACGATATGCATAAAATGATAAACGCGACGGCTCCGACATTCATTTGCCTAACATGCCAGGTGGCAACTAAATAACGTTACGTTAACAGCTTATTTGAACATAAATTTCGTATTTTACCACAGAAGTGTCAGCATGGCTTCCACACACCCGAAATCCGACTTTAATAAGCAACTTTTACCGCGGTCATCTGCGTGTGTAATGGAGGTTGCGTCTTAAACTTTTCGCGGCGTCAGGTTCTTGTTCCCACAATGCAACGCGTGTAATTCAAAATACGGGTAAATGACCTGTAAAAGACAAATACGGAAAAATCCTTCAAATTTATAAGGTATATTGTACCGTAGTTTTACGGAAATTTTTTACAGTGTACCGTCGCACGCACGCTCGCTGTTTACCCAGCACCGGCTTTAGAATGAACGATGTCCACAGACAAGGTAGAGTATGTTACATGATTTCATGAAAGGATGATGTATTGCGACATCAGAAACGAAGAAAAACGAAATAATGACTATTGTAGCGCTTGACGTAAAGCAGTCGAATTTTGTAGTTCTTTTTGTGGTCGGGTTCCTACCCGAACCCCGAAGTTACATAGTGCCAGTAAAAGCGACACAGACCCCGTCAGGCGATGGCAGACGAGTCATTTAACTTATTTTAAGTCGATGTACCATCACAAGGGTCTTGGAAATATATTATGAAGGTTGAAAAACTACATAGTGTTACTTTAAACAGCAAAAGCACAAAGTCACTCCCTCGTTTCCATTTACTCCTTCAAGTTGTCTATATTAGTGGAGTAATGCTGGGAATAGTGAATCTTATATAGTTATAATTTGGTCTTTGGTTTGAACGGGCCTTTGATTGGGCAAATCTGAGCTCAGTTTATGATGTTGTTGAGATCTCTTCTGAAACTTGAGATTACTGGAGCTTTTTTTAGGAGAAACATCATGGAAGACTTCAATTCTCAAATCGCTTGTCTTTTTAGGAGAAAACATTGAGATACTAAAGTGATTTCAAAATGCATGAGCTTACATGAAGGCTCACTCTTAGAATTAAAGGTTCAATGGGTAGCTTTAGTGTTTCTTGACTCAATTTTAAAGAAGGATAGGAGAATGTCTTAAATTATTGTGTAATACTTCCATGTTTAACGGGGTGGGGGGGGTTTCTAGTGATAAAGTATGTTTATGAGTCGTTTAATTCATGAAAATGAATAAAAACTGAATTAATTAACACTATGATTCTATGATGGAACCCCGGAAAGGTTCTAAATATGATGCGCCTGACAGAACTCTATGAATCTAAATAGACCTTTTCTTTTAAGAGTGTTCTTGCATTGTGCTGTGAATTGCAATCTTATGCATTTTCATAATGCAACGATGCACAAATCGAGTGTTTGCATTCGCGTACTAAAGCAGAGATGTGGACTTGAACCCAACATTGGACTTGATCCTAACATTTGGTTTGGGTTAAACCGAATCATCCAAAGATGAGCTGTATTTTTCCTGTTACTCGTCAGAAAAATCACGACCTCCTCCCTGTTTCCTTCCTTCTTTTTCCTACCGTTTTTCCACACTGAAAACCAATGACATTACAAGACCAGACTGCTCCCAATCAACAGAACACACACTATTGCTTTTTCATTTCAGCAATGAGACGAAATTAAGACTGATGGTCCCAAAACCACTAGGCCAATGTTATATATTTTATTTAGTTGATTACATACAATATCCCAAATGTTTCCAACTATTTGTAAATTGTGAGAAAATTGCGATTTTAAGCAAGGAAATGGGGCGTGTGAGCAGCGGCGAGGAGTCGCCAGTCAATGCCGCATGTACTTTATTAGACAGGTGAGCAAATGTACATAAAACTAATCAATGTTATTTAGTTCAACATGATGAAATGTTAGAATATGATCAGTATGTTATTCTAATGTTGATCTAGCTTACTTAGTCTCATACAGCCAACAAACAACCCAACTAACAACACTCAACACACTCAAATGCGTTTAGTGTGATAGTGTAACTGTTAGAGCGAGTGAAACAGCGCTGCGTTACCTCAAGCCTCAAACAACCCAACTAACAACATTCAACACACTCAAATGCGTTTAGTGTGATAGTGTAACTGTTAGAGCGAGTGAAACAGCGCTGCGTTACCTCAAGCTTCATTCCTCTAATAAACTGACCTGTGTGAGTATTAATTCAGCACTTGCGTGTAGTTGGGTAGAATGAAATGTCCTTATTCCTTTATATCCGCGGGACTGGCGTTGCGTGTGGCGCTGGTGTACGTCTAGCAATCGCTCCTGCTTCACCACAGTCATGTTAAAAACATCAGTGTATTCACTCATCCATAAAACATCCATCAGCTTGATGACAAGATCCATAATTCAGCTTAATGCGGAATATACATCATCAATATACGCCTGTGTTATTGTAAGAGGTTAGCGACCCCTGGTGGCGATAAATCCTGCATATTGTACCTTTAAAGCCAATCTGATTGAAACTGCATTTGAAAAATGTAGGATGGGACTTAATTTTGGGATCTTAATAAAGTAAATTTTAATTTGATGTTAACTTGGTTCTCGGTTGTTTTGTGTTCCCTGTTAGCTGGGATATTAATAACAACTTTGCATGTTTCATTAAGATAATTTAGGAGAAACATCTCGGCCAAAGTTGATTCTGCAATGCGAAATCCACGGAGAACTCCTGAGCTGTGAAAGAGCGAGCTCTGCTCTTTAACGTGTCCGCAGAAAAATGCACATCCAATGGCAATTTTAATTCCACAAAGGCTATTTAGTATCAGCTCCCGAAGGGCTTTTGTGCCGACAAAATCCTTGCGTCTATAAATAGCCCCAGAATCCTCTAATCTAAACCTCTGACCAGAGTCTTTTGTTGATGTGATTAATGTTTGGTTGGAGATGCGAGACTATTGAAGACTTGAATTATGAGAACGCAACAGCAGGAGGATGGCGCTGTGTGTGTGTGTGTGTGTGTGTGTGTGTGTGTGTGTGTGTGTGTGTGTGTGTGTGTGTGACACATGAGGATAAAGGTGATGAGTGTCGTGTTATCTCAGTGTGTTTTGGTTTTTGTCGACGATGCATGAGAATCAAAAACATTGTATCCGTGTAAAAGTGCGTTTAAACAGATGCAAGAATGAAAGCCAATCACAATCCAGTATGCAAATATTGTGATGTCATTAGTGCTGTTGGTTGTATATGTTGTATATGCTGAACAGTCACATCTTAAAACATATACATTTATAAAAACCAAAGTTAGTACACATGAGACTGAATTTATCTACAGAACAAAGACTGATTCGATCATTAAGCAGAAAATCAAACTGCAAATTACTTTTTTGTAGTATATATTGAGATGGCAAATTATTATTATTTTTTTTTAATTATATGAAATGGGTTTGCAATCCATTTTACTGCTGAAATGAATGTATTTCCAAA
>CM070828.1:40687957-40710457 GCA_036326025.1 Chrosomus eos
TAAAACAACCCAGCATTTTTTTAAAGTGTATGCATAGAATATCTGCAATGTAATGCATTTGACATTTTTATTTTTTAATTCAAATTATTTTATTTTATTCATGCATAAAAATTTAAGATTACTAGTCATGAGGTCATGTGACAATAGTATATACTACTATTTAAAATGTTAGTTGTTGCATCATGCAAACTGTTACACTTGTAGCATGCTAGTATCCCAATCTGAACATAACCATCTGTGACGTAATGCATTTGACATTTTAATTTTGAATTCAAGTCATTTTATTTTATTCATGCATTCAAAAAAGTTTAAAATTTCAAAAAATGTTGCATCATGCAAACTGTTACACTACTATTCTTAGCCATTATTACATAACCAGTGTGTTTGCTGAGCATGAAGAGTTTTGTGCTGCGGTTACAAAGTCGTGACCCATATTTCACCATGATACGTAAAGGTTGCTGTACATTTTACAGTAATTATTGGCAGCTGGATGCCAGTAAGTTACTGTAAAAGTGTTTACAGTATCATTACTGTAATTTTCCTTTACAGTAATAATACTGTATACTTTATTATTTTTATTTATAGTATATTTTTATTTAGAGTATGAGTACTGTGTTTTTCATTTACAGTACAAGTAGCATTTTTTATTTACAGTATTAGAAATTATTTCCTATTACATCCTATTATTATTATTAATATCTCAGTTTTACATAAAAGAATTAAAGAAAAAGTACTAACCTTTTAATTGTCTTTCCTCCGTTTTTCCCATCAACTGGAAAAAACTTGAAAAGAAATCTTGCCATTGGTCAGTTTTTGGCTGGCATTGTTGCTACTGTAAATCGATTTCCAGTAGAGAAGAATTACAGTAGTGAGCATATATTTTCCCATGATATTTTGCTATTTACAGTATGATACTGTTGGCTTATGTAACAGTATTATACTGTACATATTACAGTAAAATACTGTTCAAATGACAAAAATCTGTTAAAATGAGCAGAAGGAATAATGAGAATGGAGAATAGACATGGTCAAGATGTTGTATTTCTTTTTAAAGCTTTTTTAAAAGCTAGGGTTGGTGTTGAATACAAGTATTATAAGGTAATGAATGACATTAGCTATGTTTCCATCCACACGTTTTTATCCGCATTAAGTGATATCGAATGAAAAATGCCTTATGGAAACAGTAAAATTGGATTGAATTTCATGAATATCGACTCAAATGAAATGCGTTCGGTCTCATGGGATTTTATCTTGATGGATATACGGCTTATGCGATAAACGCTGATGGAAACGTTATTATGGCGCGATCCATTTTGTCTAGCAAAACTTTGTTCGCAAATGTTTGCTTGAATGTTGTGCAAAAATGTCTCAAATCAATTCGATATACCAATTTGATCGCAAAACAGCATGTCATTACACACAGGTTTTTATTCGCTTTAAAGCCGTTGGATGGAAACACACTTTCACCAGCTTTATTGACAAGTGGATGGAAACTTGGCTATAGAGTCTTTTAAATTGCAGTGGTGTTATAATAATATCATCTGTACTGTAATTGAAGGAGAACTCATTTTTGATTGTTATTCAATTTGAAGTTGTTTGTTAATATCAATTAACTATCTGATTCTTTCTAAAAATCACAAATCTCTCTTCTCTCTCTCTCTCTCTCTCTCTCTCTCTCTCTCTCTCTCTCTCTTCTCTCTCTCTCTCTCTCTTCTCTCTCTCTCTCTCTCTCTCTCTCTCTCTCTCTCTCTCTCTCTTCTCTCTCTCTCTCTCTCTCTCTCTCTCTCTCTCTCTCTCTCTCTCTCTCTTCTCTCTCTCTCTCTCTCTCTCTCTCTCTCTCTCCTCTCTCTCTCTAGTGAAGTACATTAAGGAGATGTCAGCGTTTTTTAAGGGCGGCTCGACGTCAGGACCCCCAGTGCTGGATTCTCCTCCATCCACCCCACAGAAGCAGTCGGACCCCGCACTCAAAGAGACCCGGAGCCTCCCGCTCCGAATGTGCCATGTGACCCGCAAACAGTGTCCGCCTGACACAGAGGACCGGTACAAACACACACACACACACACACACACACACACACACACACACACACACACACACACACACACACACACACACACACACACACACACACACACACACACACACACACACACACACACACACACACACACACACACACACACACACACACACACACACACACACACACACACACACACACACACAACAGCAACAGCATTATGCAACAGCATTATGAGGACTCTCCATAGGCGTAATGGTTTTTATACTGGACAAACTATATATTCTATCCCCCTACACTGCCCATGTCCCTAAACCTACCCATCACAGGAGACATGCTGCATTTTTATTTTTTTTAATAAAACATTGTTTTTTATGTTTTTTAAGCCATTTGATTTATGGGGACTTTTGAAATGTCCTCATAAACCACCCATAAGTTGTAATACCAGTGTAATACACATGTCATTATACAAATTTGTGTCCTCATAAATCACATAAACCACCCACACACACACACACACACACACACACACACACACACACACACACACACACACACACACACACACACACACACACACACACACACACACACACACACACACACACACACACACACACACACACACAGTTTACATATCAGTGTTTTATGAAATCAACTCATTACCATAACAACAGGACTTACTCCATTTCAAACATGAAACACTTTCTCTGCCAGATTGCAAAACTACTGAACAGTTATCCATTGTATTCGTGCATTAAAATGTTTTGTTAAGTTTTGACATGAAGCAAGGAGCTTTAGCAGGCATTGTTATTTTTTCTCTCTAAAAAAAACCAGACACAGTTATATCGATTTATAATAATAAAAATAGATAATATACACTTCTGTTCAAAGGTTTGTGGTCAGTATGATTCTTTAATTTAAAAAATAATGAAGTATTCTATGCTTACCAAGGCTGCTTTTATTTGATCAAAAATACAGTTACAGTTTAAATCAGCTGTTTTCTATGTGAATATATAGTAAAGTGTAATTTATTCCTGTGATTTTCAGCATCATTACTCCAGTCTTCAGTGTCACATGATCCTTCAGAAATCACTATAATATGATGATTTGATGCTCAAAAAAAATTATGATTATTATCAATGTTGAATACATTTTATTCTTCAGGATTCTTTGAGTTATAGAAAGTTCAAAAGAACAGCATTTATTTAAATTAGAATCTTTTGTAACATTATAAATGTTTTTATTGTCACTTTTGATTAATTTAATGAGTACTTGATGAATAAAAGTATGAATTTCTTTAAAAAAAACAACTTTTGAACTTAAAAAGTATTTAATAGATTTGTAATATTGGCCATTGTTTAAATTAAGCCATAACATAATTATTTTATATTGCATGGATTAGACTGTGATTGAATGAGCCTGTCATCCGCCTACAATCTCACTAATGAACTATATTAGTTGGCAAAAGAATTGTTTATAGCGATTATTATGGCATTATGCCTATTATTTAAAAGCAGTATGCGGCGAGGTCATATCGAGACGTGTGTAACGTGTTGGGTCTCTCGCTGTAGGTATTTCGAGGTGGTGTCGTCAGACAGAAAGCAGTCCGTGTTTCTGCGGGCGAAGGATCAGGCGATGGCTCAGGCCTGGTATAACGCCATCCAGACCGGCAGCGCAGCGTTACTGAGCAGAGCCAAAGAAGAGCTGAAGACCCTGCAGTCCGGCCTCGACATCAGGCACATCGGCTGGATCATTGAGCAGGTGAGAAACACACACACACACCACACACACACACATGATGAGAGAGAGAAATCAGAGCCTGATAGGTGTGTGTGTGTGTGTGTGTTATCAGGGTTCAGAGAGGCCGATACTAGCGGTGTTGACGGACAGAGATCTACTGCTGTACACATCTCTACCCGACAGCAAAGAGACTCTCAGCAGCCCAGACAAGAGCTATCCGTTAATTACCACCAGGTATACACACACACACTCTCACATGCACACACTCATACGAACTCACATGCACACTCACGCACACATGCACTCTCACACACATGCACACACACTCAAATGCACACACTCACGCATACTCACACGCACACACATGCACACTCACACACACACACACACACATGCACACTCACACACATGCACACGCACACACTCACACATACTCACTCGCACACACATGCACACTCACACACATGCACACTCACACACATGCACACGCACACACATGCACACACTCACACACATGCACTCACACACATGCACACTCACACACATGCGCACGCACACACTCACTCACACACACATGCACACTCACACATGCCACACGCACGCATACACTCACATGCACACACGCACTCACACACGTGCCGCACACACACTCACGCCACACGCACGCACACTCACATGCACTCACACACATGCACACTCACACACATGCACACACTCACACATACTCAGTCGCACACACATGCACACTCACACACATGCACACGCACACATGCACACTCACACATACTCACTCGCACACACATGCACATGCACACACTCACAAATACTCACTCACACACACATGCACACACACACACACACACATGCCACACGCACGCATACTCACATGCACACACGCACTCACACACATGCCGCACTCACTCACGCCACATGCACACACACATGCACATGCATGAACACACTCACACACTTTAATTGATAGTATTCTTTCTTTCTTTAATTCATTCATATACACACATTCTTTGACTATTTAGCATAACATTTTTTTCTTCTTTTTCTTCAAAAAAAAATATATACATGTCTCATCTAATCATATTTTTGGAGCCTCATCTAATCATATTTTTAGAGCCTCATCTGTTCAGTTCATCAAGTACAAGTAGATGAGTAATAAGTTGAGTTGAGTTGTACGTATACTAATATGTGCAGTGTGTGTGTGTGTGTGTTCAGGCTGGTTCACTCTGGCCCGGGGAAGAGTTCCTCAGTCCACGACTCAGAGCTGACGTTCGGTCTACGTTTGGGCACGAAGCAGGGTGTGGAGACGCACCTGTTCAGAGTGGACACTGCCAAAGACCTGTCCACCTGGACACACCTGCTGGTGGAGGGCTCGCACGGGGCGGCCGAGCTCGTGCAGGAGGTCACCACAGGTAACACACTCACTGTCACAGACATGTCCGGTGCGAGTGTGTCTGATGTGTGTGTTCACATCGCCCTCTGCTGGTTCAGTGGTGTGCTGCACTCCTGTGTGTTTATACCAGGAATAATCACAGCCAAAGAGATGTGTGTGTATTTCAGCCACATTTACACATAGCCGGGTATTTAGAGAAACTAATAACATCGTGCACACAACATCGTTTTCAAAAAAGTTGTCATTTACATCAACACGCATAAATACACCGTCGCCATCATAACTGCCAAACTGGGCGCTCACGTGATGTTAAGCATTTTCTGGCGCATAATGTGACGTTTGAGAACCTAAAACCCTGTTTCTCCCAGTCGACACGACAACACATAAATTAGAAATCTCCACTTTGGCCAGAGTCTCAGCAGAGTTTTTAGAAATAATCATTTTCTGTAAAAAAAAAATCGTGGTTTTCCTGTAAATGAGAGGGAAAGAGGGAAATATAATTTAATTTAGAGTCCCTCAAAACTGCATATGGACGCACATTTTGAAGTAATAATTCCTCATAGTCACTCAGCCAGTTTGATTAAGTCAGGTGCTATAAATACTATTAAAGCTTATGATTTTAACCTGTACTAATGCGCAGATCTGACAATCCGTTGCTTCTGTGTTGATTGCTCTGAATCATCATGCACCAATGCTACATTTTTCTAAATGTCATAATCATTTGTTTACAAGCAAGTATTCATAACTTCAATGAGCTCATTGCTTCTGCCTTAAATTCTTACATTGTTTAAATTAATACATGTTTAGCTAACTGTGATTTTGTATATGTACATTTCTGAAATGCATAACTTAGACAGTCTCCTCTGATAACAGATCACTCTAAATTGATTCTTTCTGTAAAGCTGCGTTGAAACGATGTGTATTGTGAAAAATGCTCTACACATAAATGTGAATATGAAAATCCTATAGGCTGAAATTATGGATAGCTCACTAGCAGCCGTATGTATGTGCACAGTGATTTATTTATTTAAAGTCCCCCTGTAGTCAATCATTTCATCCCTTAAAACTCATCTTTGATCACCAAAATTACATATTTAAAAAAAAAAATTCTTGTAAAAAATTCATGCCTTAAAATATCTCGGATGTAACTCGACACCCTTGCCTCATTTACTATTCGCGGTTCTATGAATATGCAAATGAGCCCCGCCTCCACTCACTCACTCAGAGATCCACTGGCTGACGATCACACGTTGATCTGATTGGTTACAAGGTAGTTTGTGACGTCAGAAACACCAGCGATTTCAAAGCGTGTTTTTGAGACTGTCTTTGGTTCACTGCAGTTTTAAGCAGAAAATACTCAGCAATGCTGTCGACTTATGAATTTACACATGATTAAAGCATATTAAAAACACCACATAGACATATTAACAACATTAAAATCTGGATTTTCACCACAGGGGGCTTTAAAATGTGAATCCAGAGCACACTGTGAAATATATCCTACAATGCAATGATTTTATGTCCACCTTCATTTTTTTTTTTTCATATTTGATAACTGGCTCTCACTAAATTAATTACATGTGCATAAACCTTTGTTTAATATTTTTGTTGCATAATTTGTACTGTTAGAGGTGCAGAAATTATAATATACTATTTTCATTATTTTTTAATGTTAGATTTACATTTATTCATTTGGCATACGATTTTATCCCAAATTACTAGCAAATGAGTAATATTTATGTATTTGTCATAATGTTTGCCAATTTTAGTATTATATATATATAATATACTATTACTGTTTTTTTGCCGTTTTAATTTTAATTCAAGGTTAATTTTTTTTCATTTATGTTATGCGTGTTTGTATTACTGTTTAGGTTTAATTTAATTTATTTCAATTTTGTATTTATTTCCATTTCGTAATTTTTGTGCTTAAACTTATTTCAGTAAACTGCCATGGCAAAATTTCAAATTTCAGTTTAGTTGAAGTTTTTCCAATCGAATATTTATATTTAATATTCCAGCTTTATTTAAAGGTTTTCCTAGTTTGAGTAGTGATTAAAGCCTGTGACTGTGTGTTTCCTGCAGCGTGCAGCTGGAACGGGAAGTCGTGTCTGCTGAGCGTTCACATAGACAAAGGCTTCTCGTTGTTCACGGAGGAGGCGGGCGTCAGGAAGAACGTTCTTCTCCAGCAGCCGTTCGAGCGCTTGCGCATGTCCTCAGACGACGGCGTACGCATGATGTTCCTCGACTTCGGAGGCCCAGAAGCCGAGATCGTGAGAGACGGTTTTGCACTTTTCACCCTGATGGTTTATGTATTACTCCTTCCTAGAGCTGTATGATTCTGGATAAATTGAGAATCACGATTTTTTGGTTTTGAACAGAGTTCATGATTCTCCCATGAAACAAAATAACATGTCATTTTGACTAGAGGTACTGACAAAATGTTAATTGCTGCAGTCTATTTAAAATGTTTTATTACTTTGAATTAAAGGATAATTCTGGTATTTAGTACTTTGAGTCTATTTTCTAGTGTGTTTTGGATGAACTAGAGTGGTGGACACAGAAATGTTGACGATGTCTCGACTTTTTGACTCTTTTAGGATCACCTCTGAGCGCTTCAGAGTGGCTGTCTATGGGCATGCACAAACATGTGCTTAAAACAACCCAACGTTCGTTTTCAAAACTGTGACACTCACCGAGTGGTTAGTGGTGTTCGCTGATGATTAAAAACAAATATATCGGTGCAATGTATGATTTCAATCCATGTTATTTGCTATAGTGGAACTATTTTTTCAGATTCCTCACAACCGCGTATAAACTTCCGCTGGATATTTGAGTCTGAAGCGTTAGCACACTCCCGAACACTTGATGGCGACAACCACTTTGCCGTAGTTGCTCTGCTCACGCTAGCCTTCTGAGAGACGGAGAACCGAGCGAAAACACTAAAACCAGATGTAAACAGTGCTGGTTGATATTACTGCGCTACCAGAAATGGAAAGGGGTCTGAGTCCTCCAACAGAAATCATGCGATTTTACAAAATGCCAAATAAAACACAACAGAAACTGCGTAAGGGTTAATGCCCTTCGAGGTGTCCGTTGTCAGGTTTTAATGGACGACGGCGAGGTGTAAACCGGCCGAGGCGCAGCGGAGTCCATTAAAACCTGACAACGGACACCTCGAAGGGCATTAACCCGCTTATACCATGGTCACTTGCCAAATAATACATTTTTAAAACATTAGTTTATATTTTAATTAGGCTAAATCTAGTTTTTACAAATAATAACTTGCCTGACGGTTTATTTAGCAACTTGAGATATTTATAGTCCGCTCAGCTTGTAGAACCCTTCAAGTTCAAAAATGCATTTTTAGTTCATGAAACACAAAAGTAGGCATAGTTATTTTTTTTATTACACATAAAACACTATGTGTTACACTTGTCTACACTAACCACAGCCTCTGAAGCACCGCTGTAACGTTAGGTCGACTCTTCGATGCTGGACTGGAGAGCCGTCAAATAATGTCTGTGACAGGCCATCGCTGCGAGAGCAGTCTGCGGGCTCACTGGGCTCCGTCAGTCCGTGAGAGCAGTGTGAGAGACTGAAGATGAAATAACGAAGTCGCTCATTGTTGTATTAGTATTAGCCCCAGAACAGCCGATTGCATCATCGCGCAACCCAGAACCCTGAACGCGCGCGCGCCCTGTGTGGACTGGTACATCTGGTTGTAGTCTTTTCGCTCGGTTCTCCGTCTCTCAGAAGGCTAGCGTGAGCAGAGCAACTATGGCAAAGTGGTTGTCGCCATCAAGTGGTCGGGAGTGTGCTAACGCTTCAGACTTAAATATCCAGCGGAAGTTTATATGCGGTTGTGAGGAATCTGAAAAAATAGTTCCACTATAGCAAATAACACGGATTGAAATCATACATTGCGCCGATATATTTGTTTTTAATCATCAACGAACACTACTAACCACTCGGTGAGTGTCACAGTTTTGAAAACGAACGTTGGGTTGTTTTAAGCACATGTTTGTGCATGCCCATAGACAGCCACTCTGAAGCGCTCAGAGGCGATTCTAAAAGAGTCAAAAAGTCGAGACAGGACCCATCGTCAACATTTCTGTGTCCACCGCTCTAGCTCATCCAGAACACACTAGAAAATAGATTCAAAGTGCTAAATACCCGAATTATCCTTTAACCAACTCATTTATCTTAATTTTTGTAACGTTCAAAAATAATTTCTTTAAATCTTTTTCTGAATTGTTTTATATTTGGACATTCCTTAAGCTTCTCATTTTTAATATTATTGCATATAGAGATTTTAGAAAAGGTATTTGGCTTCGTGAACACCGCTAATCTACTCCAGTTAAAACATCTGGAGGATGACCCACACATTTTTATTTTGCTTCCGATGATTTAAAGGATTAGTTCACTTTAATAAAAACTTTTGCTGATAATTTACTCAGCCCGATGTCATCCAAGATGTCCATGTCTTTCTTTCTTCAGTCGAAAAGAAATGAAGGTTTTTGATGAAAACATTCCAGGATTTTTCTCCATATAATGGACTTCAATGGGACCCAAACGGTTCAAGGTCCAAATGACAGTTTCAGTGCAGCTTCAAAGGGCTTTAAACGACACCAGACGATGAATAAGGGTCTTATCTAGCCAAACCATCGCTCATTTCAAAAATAAATAAAAAAGTTTAAGTTTTATAAGCACAGATGCTCGCCTTGCTCTGTTCTGTTCTGTGATGCGCGTTCGTGACGTTCGTTCGTGACCTTTTCAACGTAATTCCGTTATTTATTTTTTGAAATGAGTGATGGTTTCTCTAGATAAGACCCTTATTCATCGTCTGGTATCGTTTAAAGCCCTTTGAAGCTGCACTGAAACTGTCATTCGGACCTTGAACCGTTTGGGTCCCATTGAAGTCCATTATATGGAGAAAAATCCTGGAATGTTTTCATCAAAAACCTTCATTTCTTTTCGACTGAAGAAAGAAAGACATGGACATTTGGATGACATGGGGGTGAGTAAATTATCAGCAAAGGTTTTTTTAAAAGTGAACTAATCCTTTAATGGCATTCTTCTCTTTCTCCTGGTTTCCAGCAACTGGACCTTCACTCCTGCCCTAAAACCATCGTCTTCATCATTCACTCTTTCCTGTCGGCCAAGGTCAAGCGGCTAGGGCTGTTGGCGTAACGGTGGACCACTGGACATCCAACCAAATCTTCCATCACAGACTGTCCCAGACGGCCAAAACATAAAGCCATTCAGTGATGACTTCTTCATAGCTCTGTCCTTTTTATTCTTTCTCATTCTATTGGTTTGCATCTCGGCTAAACTTTTTGAATGTTTAAAAACCTAATCACATTAATCGTATGTTTTCAGAGCGGCAACAGAAACGAGATAAGATACTAAACTCTGTTCTAGAACCTAGTGAGTCTACATAGTTAACACTACACACATTGTGTTCTTCATGTGAACATTATGTTTTGACATCATTAGCCAAGTTTCCATCCACTTGTCAATCGAATTATCTGAAGTTCGGTAAAAACCTCATGTGAATAAAGCTGGTGAAAGTGTGTTTCCATCCAACGGCTTTAAAGCGGATAAAAACCTGTGTGTAATGACGTCACATGCTGTTTTGTGATCAAATTGGTATATCGAATTGATTTGAGACATTTTAAGGCGTTTCCATTCATTTTCACACAACATTCAAGCGAACATTTGCAAACAAAGTTTTGCTAGACAAAATGGATCGCGCCATAATAACGTTTCCATCAGCGTTTATCGCATAAGCCGTATATCCATCAAGATAAAATCCCATGAGGCCGAACGCATTTCATTTGAGTCGATATTCTTGAAATTCAATCGAATTTTACTGTTTCCATAAGACATTTTTCATTCGATATCACTTAATGCAGATAAAAACGTGTGGATGGAAACATAGCTACTGACATGTTGCTAAGATTAAGCAAAAGCATTAAAAATTATGCAATAAGCATATAAATAAACATTAAATAGTCCATTGTAAATCAAATAAATAAATTGAATGAATATAAATATATCAACAAACTTAATACTTAACAGTGTTTAATTATTTATTAGAACTATTTTTTATTTTTTTTTGCTGCTAGCCTTCCATTGATGCCTTAACATGTTGTCTAAGTAGTCAGCTCACTAGGTTTTAAACAGAACTAGTATTTTACGGTTTTTTTAATATTCCAGTTGTGCGAGACTGTGAAAAACGCTGCTCTGATCACGGAAAGGGCTTAAACGTTTGAGAAACAAATTACTAATTTGACTTGCTTCTGATTTTAAACATAACCTTTTTAAGATACGTCGTCTTCCAGAATATCTACTATGAATCTATGCATCTGTGAAGAGAGATTGCCAAACCCTTACTAAAGATACCGTGGTAGTACCATGGTACGGTGATTGATGATTAACATACTCATATGCCATAGTATTTATATGGTATGTGGATTTTATAAGGGAAATATGGTTATGCCTCACTCTTTTGTTATTTTACATGCTACAAAACTACAAATAAAACTCTCAACTGAGAATTGTAATTCAGATTTAAAATTAGACAAATCTTCACTAGATCTGAGAAATGCTTGTAATTCAGTTTATGGATTGAATTCATGTTAAATAACTAAGTTATACTGACCTCTAGTGAGCATAATGAGCTTTACTAGCAGTCCAGTCACATGACCTGACCTCTCCGATGTGTTCAGAATAGCTCATACTGTATATACTGTGCACAATATGACAATTTTCTGCATGCATACTACATTTACATGTTACTGTATGTACTACAACATGCAACAATTGCCAAAATGAGCACAGAAAACTCAATACCACAATGCCCTGCACTTGACCTTCCATTTCCATTGCAATAAATGCAGTGGATTTCAAATTTTCTTTGAATCATCATTTGTTCCGACACCCAAAACTGAATTTTTGCATTAATGTTCTCAGAATGTTCAAAACATACTTGGTTATGTGAATCTTTCCCTTAATGTTTTCTCTACTTTCAAGCGAATTTTCTTTGAATCATCAAATTTGTGAAACAATACACATTTTTAAAAATCATAATTCCGACACCCGAAACTGAAATTTTTGCATTAATGCTCTCAGAATGTTCAAAACATAATGTTTTCTCTACTTTCTCATTTTGCAAGTGTTGTGGGAACGCCATCTAAAGAAAAGAAAAAAAGGTTGCAGATAGTAATGTTTAAAAACGTTCCATAAATAACATTTTTGTTCTAATGTTTTGATAACACTATTAAATCCCAGATAACTTTGAATAAACATTCTATTAACGTTACTGAATGTTTGTTCATAACCTTGGGGGAACGTTCTGGGAACCTCAGATAAGCAGACGCTAAATGCTGAAATAAAGATGTTTATTGTTGCACTGTTTTAAAAGCGCATGCAGTATGGAGGATATTCTGAACACAGCCTCTTTCATGCAATAGTTTTTCTTTGTTTTGAACTGATGTTTGTGAATAATAGTGGTATTCCTCATGGATGTCTTCCTGTTTTCACATGTTTAACGTGCTCTTTTTGTGTCATTATACTGTGACGGGGAAATGCACGTTATTTCTGCTCAGAGAGGAACTTTTACAACCCAACTGTCCCAGAGGTGGAAAATATCCTTCATGTGGCCTTTTTTTACACTACTAAATTTTAATATATAATTCAAACTAAACTATATTCAACCTATGTTAGCTATCAAAAGGAAAATCATTATATCCTTATTTAAACAGTGCCTTTAAGGGTTGTTTGTATATACAATTGCAATAAATATAACTGTTGACTTCATCCTCGCTGGAGTTTTCTTGGGTTGTGGGTTTCAAGAGAGAATGGGAACGCTTTCTCACACACACACACGCACACACACGCACGCACGCACGCACGCACGCACGGCACGCACGCACACACACACACAGATAAAATTGTTAACTGCTGTTTTTAAAATGTTTCTTCAAACATTTCTTTGGAAAAATAATGCTAGACAAGCGAGTCACTTGATGTCATTTAGTAAGAGTATAGAAGTATAAAATGAATGTTAATTCATCATATTGAGAGATCTCTGAGTTTTAATTGCAGATCTGAGCACAAATATATTTTTATATAACAATATAAAAATTGTTTATATTGTTAATATTTCAATATACAGGTGCTGGTCATATAATTAGAATATCATCAAAAAGTAATTCAATTCAAAAAGTATAACTTGGATATTATATTCATTCATTACACAGACTGATATATTTCAAATTTTTATTTCATTTAATTGTGATGATTAAAACTGATAACTAATGAAAATCCCAAATTCAGTATCCCCGAAAATTTGAAATTATATAATATTATTATATAAATATTGAGAGATTACTGAGCACTGACCCAGCTGATAGGGAACCTTCTCAGAAAGTTATGAACAAACGTTACAGTAAAATTATAGAATTTGTTCAAAGTTATCTGGTATTTAATGACATCCTCAAAACATTAGCATAAAACATTTATGCATCGTTCACGTTTCAAGTAACATTCCCATAATATTTGAAGAATCATGGAATGGAATGTTTCCTTAATATTTGTATAACGAGTGAAAAGAATGATTTTAATTTCAATAGAATTGTTGTTTTTATTTTAATAATAGAAAAAATATAATATATATATAAATATATATATAAAAAAGCACAAATATAATAATGGATCTTTTTTATATTTTAGAAAAAAAATTACATATGACAATGAAATATATTTTAATTTCAATAAAATAATGAAGTTATTGGTGTTATTATTATTTTAAAAACAAAGATTAAATAGAAAATAAATAAATAATAATGAAAAAATAAAAGATTTTAAATAAAAATATATATTTTTTAGCATATTAGAAATACTACATGTGACAATATACGATTGATATTTTAATTTCAATAAAATTATTATTATTTTAAATAAATCATCAAAAAATAATAATGAAAAAAATAATATATAATTTTAGCATTTTAGAAACAAATTACATTTGGAAATGAAAGAATTATATTTTATTTTCAATAAAATAATACAAGTGTTATTATTATTTTAAAAATAAAATTAAATAGAATAAAATTAGGCAAAATAAGATTTTCAAAAAAAAGATCAAAATATGGGCTAATAATGAAAAAAAAAAGTAAAACACTAAAGAGAGTCACATCTATCATGATTTGAGTCATTCACTTCTGTGTTCAATGACACGTTTAAGGACATTTATTTATTTTTCATATTGAGTCAGATCTGACTCCATGCATATTGATACCTTTTTAAAAATGACCTTTTTTCCAGAGTTTAAACATTTTCTACAGAAAATAATTATATCTCAGAACAATTCAGTGAGTGAAATGAAGAGTGCAGGTCGGCTATATTGATGGATAATAATAACACTGATATCAGAGCAATTAATCAAGGTTCACTCAAAACCAACACAACAAACATAACACACCTTTACCCGGCAACCGTCGGCATGGCAACAGAGATTGGCAGCAGGCCGCTGTGTTTCTATCAGTTAGCTGGAAAAATTGAGATGAGAGAAAGAGATGATTAGATAAAAAAATGGAAAGCACTCAGGAGGAAGAGAAGAGAGAAAATTGGTGCATTAAGAACATGCTAGCAGCCGCACGTCTCTGAGCTTTATACGGATGAATCAAATGAATCACTGATTCATTCTGAACGATGCTTCTACGGAAGAGGATTAGGGCCAAGCAATAATAAAATAAATAAAACCATCTCGAGATTAAAGTCATTATAATGCAAAATTAAACTCGTTAAATTTTGAGAAAAAAAAGTCGAAATACAATCTTGAGAATAAACTCATTAAATATCGAGAATAAAGTTGTTTCGAGAAAAAACTCGTTACATTTCGAGAAAAAAGTCGAAATACAATATTGAGAATAAACTCATCACATTTCGAGAATAAAGTCGTTGTGTTTCGAGAAAAAACTCGTTAGATTTAGAGAAAAAATAGACACTTTAGCGGAGGCTTTTTTTCTCGAATTTTAACGATTTTTTTCTCGAAACACGACGACTTTATTCTAGAAATATATGAGTTTATTCTCAAGATTGTTTTTCGACTTTTTTTCTCGAAATTTAACGATTTTTTTTCTCGAAACACAACGATTTTATTCTCTAAAATGTAATGAGTTTATTCTCAAGATTGTTTTTCGACTTTTTTCTCGAAATTTAACGAGTTTTTTTCTCGAAACACAACGGACTTTATTCTCAATATTTAATGAGTTTATTCTCAAGATTGTATTTCGACTTTTTTCTCGAAATTTAACGAATTTAATTTCACATTATAATGACTTTAATCTCGAGATGGTTTTATTTTTTTTTATTATTGCTTAGCCCTAATCCTCTTCCGTATGCTTCTGTTCTGTTCGTGTGTGAAGTTTTTAAATTGCTGAAAACGCTGAATTTAAGGTTGACATATATATAATGAAATATAGATTAATTCTATACAGAGCTGTTTAGATATGTTTATGTGATGTTTCAAGCTTAGAGTGATTTTTTATTATTATTGCAGAATTATTTGTATGTTTTATAAAAGTGAACTTCAGTTATACTTTTTTCATAATTTATATTTTTCGCTAAAGCCCTGCTTATAATGTTTGTCAATATTTTGAGGCAAAATCAATTAAGAACAGATATACTATAAGATATACTATAAGACATTAATTAGTTCTGTTTTAGTTTGAGACAAATTTATAAATGTAGGCCTATATAAATTCATATCAGTGTCATTTACTTGTAAAGACAGACAGTAAGCACACTTTTCAAGTTAAGTTTGAAATGCTGAATTGAAATTAAATTATGTTATTAAAGGGGCTATATGTAAGAATTTCCTTGCAATGACTCGGGACGTTTTTGCCGGGAAAATCAAAAGGATGTGACGGTTACGCGCGCTCCCGAGAGCCTCTCTACTGTTCAATGACAGGACATTAAATGCAGGATTTATCACCACCAGGGGTCGCTAACCTCTTACAATAACAAAGGCGTATATTGATTATGTATATTTAACAGAATTATGGCTCTTGTTGTCAAGCTGATGGATCTTTAATGGATGAGTGAATACACTGATGTTTTTAACATGACTGTGGTGAAGCAGGAGCGATTGCTAGACGTACACCAGCGCCACACGCAACGCCAGTCCCGCGGATATAAAGGAATAAGGACATTTCATTCTACCCAACTACACACAAGTGCTGAATTAATACTCACACAGGTCAGTTTATTAGAGGAATGAAACTTGAGGTAACCCAGCGCTGTTTCACTCGCTCTAACAGTTACACTATCACACTAAACGCATTTGAGTTTGTTGAATGTTGTTAGTTGGGTTGTTTGTTGGCTGTATGAGACTAAGTAAGCTAGATCAACATTAGAATAACATACAGATCATAATCTAACATTTCATCATGTTGAACTAAATAACATTGATTAGTTTTATGTACATTTGCTCTCCTGTCTAATAAAGTACATGAACACTCGCGTCTCTGTCGAGTGGAAGTTAGTCGCGGACGTGGAGCTCTCGCATCTCGAAACATGTTGATCTTCGTTTTAGTCTTTTTGTCTCAAAGTCTGCTTGCCAAGATCCATAATGTTTGAACAAAACAACAACAGCGTGAGCGTCCTGCTAGGCATAACCGGCATAACCCAGTTGTCCACGTCTGTCGCCATGTTTAGCAGTACCAGTGGTAACCGAGGCTAACGCGGATATGACGCATTGACTGGTGACTCCTCACCGCTGCTCACAACGCCCCGTTTCCTTGCTTAAAATCACAAATTTCTCACGGTTTACAAATAGTTGGAAACATTTGGGATATTGTAAGTAATCAACTAAACAAAATATATAACATTGACCTAGTGGTTTTTGGATATTTTACTGCAAAAATACTGCATATTGTACCATTAAATTAACTCAATATTCAGGATAAAATAGCCGTTTTGTATAGTAATGCCAATTTGTCATGCAAAGAAAAGGGATTGAAAACAGAGTCTAAATCGCGTAATAATCAAACTATCATAACATTATAATTTTTACTCTTTATATTAAAAGAAAGAACAGAGAAATAATAATTTAAAAAAACGTTTTATTCTAGCTTCATGCATTTATTCTTTTAACACTTGAATCATGTGTATTGATACGAGCGATGAACATCGACATTTCCACCTGTAACATTTATATTATGTTTATTTACTGTTATTTTACATGTGCATCTGCTATGTCTTTCTGCTTCTTCTTCGCCTGTGTTTTAATCAGGAGATTCTGTACTCGTTCAGAAGTGTAATAGCGCCCCCTACCGTATAACAGAGGAAACACGAAAGCGAGTGAATCACAACATCCACATCTCACCGCTGTCAGTTTTGTTGTGTGTTTATGTTGTTATTGAGAGGAAAGCGTATTATATATTCATCTAACCGTGGCTCTCATCAGTGTGGACGGTGTCTGATGTTCGCTGCAAAGGTATGTAAACTTTTTACTTCTAATTGAAGAACAAAAAAGTATTTCTGGGCCTTGAATCATATTCAGTGTTCAGTACAAGACTAGTAGTGTGCGCTAACAAAGTCAATGGGGTCAATTTTGATTTCATGGCGACTTTAATGTGACTTTTTAAAATTTAATATAAAAAAATACAAAATGTTGATGCTTACAAACCGTGCAGAGATAACATTAATGATATACAACTCCAATACACAAAATATATCAACAATATGTTCAATGTCATCTGAACATACAGGAGGTTTGATTTGCTAAAAAATAAAAATAACAGAAAAAATATGAGAAGATAGAAAAAAAATACCATGAGGGTAAGATATTATTTTATATACAGTATCAGTTAGTGTACAAATTTAAAGTCATTACAAACTGAGGTTGTTTTACTTGCGTTCTTATTTAGCTACTGATGATGAAATATATAGCGTTAAAAAAGGTACATTTTAAATTCTTTAAAAAAAAAACAAGAAAAACTGGTTTGTTGTTGGTGAATTTACATTTATGTATATCACATTTTTCAAGAAATAAGACTTTTTTTTTCTTAAATGTTTTTCATTCATTGGATCTTCACACGTTTAAGTTTTTTAAATCATTATTAGCATAAGAACAATCAAAGAACAAATATAAGAATAGATGAACAATGAAGTGGCAATGTATGACAGCATAAGTAAAAGGAGACAGTAAAAACAAATGAAGTATGAAGTACAGTAGAGAGAAGAGAGAGAGAAAAACAAAGTAAATTAAATTACACTCAACATATTGTCATACATTTTCACAAATTTGACACTTTTTTTGTTATTAATTCTTTTTAGTGTCTCTTCAAAATAATTGAAGTCACAAAGAAAGATATTTAATTTGGGTACTCTTAGAGAATATTTGCATTTATGAATTAAATATTTTGCCAATAAAATACAAATATTTCCTATATATTCTATTTTATGATTACAATGCGAAAAATAACAAATGACATCACTGAATGTTAAATCAATGTGTAATTTAGAAAACAAGACTTTAATGACAGATCCGCTCATCTGACGTAACAAGGCTTTCTGAGTTATAGCCAATTTTAACATAATTAATAAGCTATTTGAACCAATTTATTGTTGCAGTAAATCATTTTCAGTCGATCGTGGACATTCAGCTGAATATCTCTGTGTTTCACAGAAGAAGAAACATCATGGGATGATGACAGATCTGTCCTTGCTCATATTTTATTCTTCATATTCATATCTCATCAGAACAGATGTTATTCTGCTAAATCTGTAACAGGTGGGTTATAGTTTAATATCTCCATATCTCATTATCAGTAATTCTCGGCTCATTTCAGGCACATTCAGGCTAATTATCGTTTATACATTTATTCATTCTGCAGATGCTTTTATTGTTATGCATATTGCATTACGGTGCACATGTATGTGTTTCATAATAAACCCCATGACCTTGATGTTGAATCAGTATTTTATATATATACAGTCGTGCTCAGAATTAATGGTACCCCTGGTAAATATGATCAAAAATGTCTGTAAAAAATAAATCTGCATCGTTTATCCTTTTGATCTTTCATTCAAAAAATTGGCAAAATCCTAACCTTTCATTGAAGTAAAAGATTTGAAAGTGGGGGGGAAATCACATTATAAAATAAATGTTTTTCTCCAAAACACGTTGGCCACAATTATTCATACCCTTTTATTAAATACCTTTTTGCAATCTCCTTTTGCCAAGATAACAGCTCTGAGTCTTCTCCTATAATGCCTGATGAGTTTGGAGAACAACTGATCAGAGATCAGAGACCATTCCTGCATACAGAATCTCTCCAGATCCTTCAGATTCCCAGATCCATGTTTGTGCTTCTTCTCTTCAGTTCAGCCACTCATTTTCTATATGGTTCAGGTCAGGGAACTGGGACGGTCGTGGCAGAAGCTTCATTTTGTGCTCAGTTACACATTTTTGTGTTGATTTTGATGTTTGTTTTGGATCGTTGTCCTGATGGAAGATCCAACCACGGCCCATTATAAGATTTCTAGCAGAAGGCGTCAGGTTTTGATTTTTTATCTGTTGATATTTGATAGAATCCACAATGCCATGTATCTGAACAAGAAGTCCAGGACCTCCAGCAGAAAAATATGCCCACAACATTAAAGATCCAACGGTATATTAAATTGTACACATGGGGTACTTTTTATCATTGTGTGCACCAAACCCATCTAGTGTGTTTGCTGCCAAAAAGCTCTTTTTTTAGTTTAATCTGACCACAGAAACCTGTGCTGTTTGAAGATCCAGTCGTGTCTGACCACTGAATATGCTGGAGTTTGTATTTGGATGAGCGAGGAGCATTTTTCTTAAAACCCTCCCAAACAACATGTGGTGATGTAGGGGTTGTTTGATTTTTTTTTAATAGGGTTTCTGACCCCAAGACTCAACTAATCTTTGCAATTCTCCATCTGTGATCGTTGAAGAGTCTTTGGCCACTCAAACTTTCCTCCTCACCGTCCATTAAGAAAATATAGACACACGTCCTCTTCCTGGCAGAATCGTAACATCTTTAGTTGATTATAACTTCTTAATTATTGCCCTGATGGTCAAAATGGGATTTTTCAATTCTTTAGCTATTTTCTTACATCCACTTTCTATTTTGTGATGCTCAACAATCTTTAGATGCACATCAGAACCATGTTCTGTGGTTTTATTCATTGTGATGTATGATTAAGGGAATTTGGCCTTTGTGCTTCCTCATATTTAAACTCCTGTGAAACAAGAAGTCATAGCTGGACAAGTTCATCTTCCTAGTCACCCTGGTGTGCTAAAAAAGGTAAATATTAATGGAAATAAACTTCATAGATATTTTATTCATAAGAAATTCTAGGGGTATGAATAATTGTGGCCAACGTGTTTTGGAGAAAAATATTTTTATAATGTGATTTTTCCTCCCCATTTTCAATTCTTTTACTTCAATGAAAGGTTAGACTTTTGCCAATTTTTTTAATGAAAGATCAAAAGGATAAACGATGCAGATTTATTTTTTACAGCCATTTTTGATCATATTTACCAGGGGTACCATTAATTCTGAGCACCACTGTATATATATATTTGTAACTTTATTTTCATAATAATTATTTAAAAAAAGGAAATGATAGTTAGAAACTTGAATCATATAAGAAAATTCCCATTAGGATAGCTTTAAAATTATGAATTTTAAATTATGTAAAAATATCCCCATGAGATTTAGAAAAAAATATATATTAAGTATTATACTATTTAACCTTTTTTATTTATAACTATATTTTTTATAATTTTTTAAGTTACATATTTTTATCTTATTTTTTCACAATTTAATATTTGAAAAATAGAAACTTGAATACTATAAGACAATTCCCATAAGGATAGCTTTCAAATTATAATTTAAAAATTATATAAAGAAATCCCCATGAGATAAAAAAAAGATTATATTAAATATTATGCTATTTAACCCTTTTTATTTATAAGTTACATGTTTTTATTTTTTTGCCATAATTTTATACATAAAAAAAATTATTAGAAACTTGTATCCTGTAAAAAAAAATTCCCATTAAGAAATGATATAAATATAATTTTTTGTCTAAAATATTAATTAAATAGTATAATATTTCAAATGTTTTATTTAAAAATTATATATATATTTAAATTACATGTTTTTTTCCCCTTAATTTAATTACATAAAAAAATAGATACTTGAACAATGTAAGAACATTCCCATTAGGATTGCTTTCAAATTATCAATTTGAAATGTTATAAAGATCCCCATGAGACTAAACTTTTAGATTAAATATTATAATATTTAACCTTTTTTATAAACTATATTTTTTAAGTAACATGTTTTTATTATTATTTTCTTTATAATTTAGTCTGTTTCCCTGTTTTCCCTGTTTCCGTCAGCAGGGGGCGCTGTGTCTCTATGTCTCTGTGTGTGGTGTGTGTGTGTGTGTGTGTGTGTGTGTGTGTGTGTGTGTGTGTGTGTGTGTGTGTGTGTGTGTGTGTGTGTGTGTGTGTGTGTCGGGGGGGTAGAGCAGCAGCGCTCAGATTGAAGAGGTGACCTAATTCAACTCAGGACATCCCACAATGCTTGCTCATGTATACACACACACACACACACACACACACACACACACACACACACACACACACACACACACACACACACGCACACACAATGAGAAGGGAAGGAAAGAGCGAGAGAGGCTTTAACACACTGCTGAAAACCCATGTCATTGTCCGAGCCTCTCCAGAGCTTTACTGTGATCCGCTGAGGGTTTTCTCTTTCCCACTGTTAATAACCCAACCTCTGAGTAACCGGTAGATCTACACATCATCAGAGAACAAGCACATGTGTGCATTATTTCATCTTTCTCAACCTCAACCACTTTTCTGTTTGTTTAACTGCTAATTTCCACACATTAAACGCATATAGTGATCAAGTGTTAAATACACACAAAAAAAACACTATAAATGTGGTCTATATGACTCATGCAATATGTCATAATATTTATGAGTACAATATGTATAAGATTTGTTTCATATATTTACTGTAGTTTTCATTTAAAGTGTTCATCTAAATGTGTCGCTTAAAGACATTTTGTGCGGAAATGCAAGAGATTTTAGAGCTATTGGATTTTTTTTTAAATTTTTGTGTTCTTCACACAACGATATAATCTCTTACTTAAATAAATCACATATTTTTATTTTAAGACGATGAGAAGTTTGAACATTCTGCTAAACATCTCCTTCCACAGAGAGAGGAAAGAGAGTCAAACCGGTTT
>CM070828.1:40712957-40732957 GCA_036326025.1 Chrosomus eos
TCTCTCTCTCTCTCTCTCTCTCTCTCTCTCTCTCTCTCTCTCTTATATATATATATATATATATATATATATATATATATATATATACCATTACCAATATATATATATATATTAGGGCTGCACAATTAATCGCACATAACATGAAATCACGCTTAAAACGATTTTGCTTATTGCGATTATGAAATCGCAAATGCTGTGATTATTAATGCGCAGCTTGTCAGAGATGATCGGCTCAGTAAACGCGTCTAACTCTGAAAGCACTGCGAGTTTGAGTCGCTTATAACGTACATTTGAAAAAGCAACACGTGTCAAACATCTTTCCAAACATGAGAAGCATTTATGAAACTCTTGTCCAACAAAAGACAACATTTAATAACATGTTTTTACTCCAAACTCACTTCTTCAGGGCAGTTGAGCTCCTCCTTCTGTGAGATGATGTGCTTCTTACACAGAATAAGACACACAACATATTATTTAATATTCTATACAGTGATGAAGGCTATGTCTTTTAGCATTGAAGTATACTTTATTATCATAAAAAATACCAGAGATTGAAGAACTCAGATAAATCATATATTGTCGTAGTCGTTTCCTTATTAGTCATGTTTAATCAATCAGAGCGTTTCAATCTTCTGTTTATTCAGATACAGTAATAGGGATTTCCTGGAATGATGTGTGTTATCGTTCTTCGGCTGACAGGGCTCCAGACTGCGGCCATTTTTCCTGCCGGTGTGACCAAATATTTACGATATATAATACCACAACGTTGCCGAGCAGTGAATGCAAACAAAGTGAAAGCGGAACGAAAATGAGCTACTCATTTATGCTTCACGCACCGTTTATTAGTTCGGACCAATAATAGACAGCACAGCGACGATCTCGATCACTCGACAATAGCTGCGTTTACATGGACCTTTATAATTGGATTGACGGCTCAATCCGTAAACACCTTAATTGATCCGATTGAGCTCGATCCGACTGGAATTTCGATCGGATTGAAAGGGGTGGTTTATTCCTTTTGTAATCCGATCGAGAGAACATGTAAACACTTGATTGGATTGAAAACCGAAACTAAAAGGACTACGCATGTGCAATGACGCGTAATGACGTGTGACGCACGGAACGAGCTGTTCTTCTGTTGAATAAAATGTCATCTAAATGAGTGTCCCGTTATTCTATAATTCCTGGTTCACTCAGCATGTGTGAAGTGGAGCAGGACACCGTCCCACCAGTGCTTGTTTCAGACTCTCATCCACACATGATTGGTTTTAGGCGCGGGTTTTACTGCGTTATAACTATAAGCAGCGGAAAAATGGTTCATATGCTCATTTTCTCCAAATCATGATGACCAGATAGACAGATAAAAATTTAATCTGCTGTTTAAAAGAAACTGCTGCTGTTATTGCTGCTGCTGATGTTGTTTATTGCTGCTGATGTTATTGCTGCTGATGTTGGTTATTGCTGCTGATGTTATTGCTGCTGCTGATGTTATTGCTGCTGATGTTATTGCTGCTGATGTTGGTTATTGCTGCTGATGTTATTGCTGCTGATGTTGGTTATTGCTGCTGATGTTGGTTATTGCTGCTGATGCTGTTATTGCTGCTGATGTTGGTTATTGCTGCTGATGTTGGTTATTGCTGCTGCTGGTGTTGGTTATTGCTGCTGATGTTGGTTATTGCTGCTGATGTTGGTTATTGCTGCTGATGCTGTTATTGCTGCTGATGTTGTTTATTGCTGCTGCTGCTGTTATTGCTGCTGCTGCTGTTATTGCTGCTGCTGCTGTTATTGCTGCTGATGCTGTTATTGCTGCTGATGTTGGTTATTGCTGCTGATATTGTTTATTGCTGCTGATGTTATTGCTGCTGATGTTGGTTATTGCTGCTGATGTTATTGCTGCTGATGCTGTTATTGCTGCTGATGTTGGTTATTGCTGCTGATGCTATTATTGCTGCTGATGTTGGTGATTGCTGCTGATGTTGTTTATTGCTGCTGATGTTATTGCTGCTGATGTTGGTTATTGCTGCTGCTGTTATTGCTGCTGATGCTGTTATTGCTGCTGATGTTGGTTATTGCTGCTGATGTTGTTTATTGCTGATGCTGTTATTGCTGCTGATGTTGGTTATTGCTAGAGGTCGACCGATTCATCGGTTTTGCCGATTAATCGGCACCGATAGTTGATTGGTGGAACTATCGTTATCGGCAAAAATCCACACTGATAGTTTTTTCCGGGTTGCTTCCATTGCTGGAGCGGCTGGGAGAAGTGTGCGGAGTCATTACGCAGTACGAGAGCGCTGAAGAGACTGCTGGCATTATACAGAGCGAGAGCGGCCTCTAGAGGACAAATAATAAACTATCACTGGCTGAGTTGTTTACATTAACACACGAGGCGCGCGCAGCACAGACCACGGAGAGAACACGCAGCAGAGAGAGCGCCGCTGACACTTCAGACTCGCATTTAAAACACAGTCAGCGAAACGGTATGAATACATAACACTAAAGTATATATTGCCACATCATTATAAAGTAATTATTTTATTAACTAGATGCTGCATCAGCAGAGAAAGAACAGTAGTTTGCCGTCGAGGCTGTGAGGACTCTAACCTTACCTCAGTCAAGCGGTTTAAACAATGTGACAAAAACACACGCAGACCTGACCCAAATGTTTTATGGCGCAATTGTTATCATCTATTTGCATTATTATATATCCGGCTGGTCACTTTTATGCATTCATTAGCCGACGAAGTTGCATATTTAAAACTAGTGACGTGATTGCTTTCTCAACATTGATATGTTCATGCTGCAGCCGACAGAAACATAAACAAATCATAAACGTGTTCGATTTAAGATCGTTTTAATCACTACAATACATCTTGTTATTTTGATTAGATAATTATCAAGTGTTCTAAAATAGAAGCAAATAAAGTGAGAGACTATATAGGCTAAATTACGTATACGTTATACAGGTCTTTATTACATTGTAATGGCTATCTTTAAGCACGACTCTTTGGAATTATATGAAATGATAACACTATACAATAAGATTCCATTTTTAGCATTAACTAAGATTAATACAAGTTGTAGAAGAATTATTCATTGTTTTTTTATTTCAACATTTACTAATGGATTTGAAATTGAGTTTTAATTCTTATTTTATTTGTTATTACCTTAATGTACTATGAACTAAGATGAATGATAAAGGTACAATTGTATTGCTCATATTAATACATGCAGTAAAAACGTATATTGCATAGTGCATAGTTCATGAAAGCTAGCTAATACATCCTTGTTTACAAATGGGACTTGCAATGTGTTACCTTTGAAATGTACGTATGTTTCTAGGTTATAGCTCCGAAATCTGTAATATTTTAATGTTTAAATTATTTTCTGTATAAAGTTTTTATATATTAATATTTATATATTTATTTAATTTAGCACATTTCAGTTCAGCACTGTTTTATTGTGAGTATTAGGTTTGTTTTTAATCCAGCATCCATTTAAAAAAAATATCGGTTGAATTATCGGTTATCGGCATGTACGGTCAAACCTAAATATCGTTATCGGTAAAATCCACTATCGGTCGACCTCTAGTTATTGCTGCTGATGCTGTTATTGCTGCTGATTTTGGTTATTGCTGCGGTGATGTGTTGTTTATTGCTGCTGATGTTATTGCTGCTGATGTTGTTATTGCTGCTGCTGTTATTGCTGCTGATGCTGTTATTGCTGCTGATGCTGTTATTGCTGCTGATGTTGTTTATTGCTGCTGATGTTGGTTATTGCTGCTGATGCTGTTATTGCTGCTGATGCTGTTATTGCTGCTGATGTTGTTTATTGCTGCTGATGTTATTGCTGCTGATGTTGGTTATTGCTGCTGATGTTATTGCTGCTGATGTTGGTTATTGTTGCTGATGCTGTTATTGCTGCTGATAGTTTGGTTATTGCTGCTGATGTTGTTTATTGCTGCTGATGTTATTGCTGCTGATGTTGGTTATTGCTGCTGATGTTATTGCTGCTGATGTTGGTTATTGCTGCTGATGCTGTTATTGCTGCTGATGTTGGTTATTGCTGCTGATGTTATTGCTGCTGATGTTGGTTATTGCTGCTGATGCTGTTATTGCTGCTGATGTTGGTTATTGCTGCTGATGTTATTGCTGCTGATGTTATTGCTGCTGATGTTGGTTATTGCTGCTGATGCTGTTATTGCTGCTGATGTTGGTTATTGCTGCTGATGTTGTTTATTGCTGCTGATGTTATTGCTGCTGATGTTGGTTACTGCTGCTGCTGTTATTGCTGCTGATGCTGTTATTGCTGCTGATGTTGTTTATTGCTGCTGATGTTATTGCTGCTGATGTTGGTTATTGCTGCTGATGTTATTGCTGCTGATAGTTGGTTATTGCTGCTGATGTTGTTTATTGCTGCTGATGTTATTGCTGCTGATGTTGGTTATTGCTGCTGATGTTATTGCTGCTGATGTTGGTTCTTGCTGCTGATGCTGTTATTGCTGCTGATGTTGGTTATTGCTGCTGCTGATGTTATTGCTGCTGATGTTGTTTATTGCTGTTGATGTTATTGCTGCTGATGTTGGTTATTGCTGCTGATGCTGTTATTGCTGCTGATGTTGTTTATTGCTGCTGGTGTTATTGCTGCTGATGTTGGTTATTGCTGCTGATGTTATTGCTGCTGATGTTGGTTATTGCTGCTGATGCTGTTATTGCTGCTGATGTTATTGCTGCTGATGTTGGTTATTGCTGCTGCTGCTGCTGTTATTGCTGCTGATGTTGGTTATTGCTGCTGATGTTGGTTATTGCTGCTGATGCTGTTATTGCTGCTGATGTTGGTTATTGCTGCTGATGTTGGTTTATTGCTGCTGATGTTGTTTATCGCTGCTGATGCTGTTATTGCTGCTGATGTTGTTTATTGCTGCTGATGCTGTTATTGCTGCTGATGTTGACAGATAAAAATTTAGTCTGCTGTTTAAAACTTAAATTAACTGCTGTTGGTTATTGCTGCTGATGTTGGTTATTGCTGCTGCTGTTATTGCTGCTGATGTTGGTTATTGCTGCTGATGTTGGTTATTGCTGCTGATGTTGTTTTTTGCTGCTGATGCTGTTATTGCTGCTGATGTTGACAGATAAAAAATTAGTCTGCTGTTTAAAAGAAACTGCTGCTGTTATTGCTGCTGATGTTGTTTATTGCTGCTGATGTTATTGCTGCTGATGTTGGTTTATTGCTGCTGATGTTGTTTATTGCTGCTGATGTTATTGCTGCTGATGTTGGTTATATGCTGCTGCTGCTGTTATTGCTGCTGATGCTGTTATTGCTGCTGATGTTGACAGATAAAAATTTAGTCTGCTGTTTAAAAGAAACTGCTGCTGTTATTGCTGCTGATGATGTTGTTATTGCTGCTGATGTTATTGCTGCGACTGATCTCATGAAATTGGTATGTATGACACGCCAATTCGTATTTGGTAGTTGACGTGACGTGGCTTTTTCACCGTCACAGAAGATAAATAAAAATTATTTTACATTTTCATCATTTAGAATACTGCAAATGGTTAAACATTTTCCTGTTTTAAATGAATTTGTTATTTAAATACCAGAGTTATTTTTTATTTTTTTTACAACTTTGAGCCAAATCTCAAAATTGTCCTATGGTGTGACGGGGGACAACATTATTTCATAAATATTAACTTATATAAATAAAGAAAATAATGTTTAAACATCTTAATGGACACTCCTGGCATATTTGTGCAAGTGTCTATTTCACTAAGTGGCCATCACTTTTCCTATACATACATTTCTAAAAGTATGGGAATTTCATAAAGTTTGTCTCAGAAAAAAATGTCCTTTGGTGTTATGCAATAACCTGATAATATGTTGGGCAATATCATGGACAACTAAATTTAGTTGAAAGACCCCATTCAAGGTCATGTTACTGAAGACCCCTATGAAGCCCATGAGCAGTGCACATAGTAAATATTTCTCTTAGAATTGTTCAAATATTTAACTATGTTTTCAGACCACTGCAGTTGTTAATTTTTTTTGTCCTTTGGTGTGACACCCCTAAATTAAATTTTTTAATTCAAATTTGTATTTTTAACAGCAGGACTATGTAATATTATGCAAATGTATCATGCCAATTGCTAATGACAGTTAAGCTAGCATTAGCATGGTTATTAACATGCCACAAAAGCTCAAATGTCCTTTGGTGTGACAGGAAATGTCCTTTGGTGTGACACTTTGGCCTGTCACTCCATAGGACACAGATGTCACACAATAGGACAAGACCTCCTTAAGAAGCTATTAAAACAAATAGATAAAGTTTGTTAACATACTTTTCATTCATTTTTACCAGTTTTGATGATTTTAAATTCAATAATGACTTACATTTTAATGTTTATTGCCATTTTTGGACATTACATAAAATGTTCTGAAGTGTTACTAAAACAACTATAATGATAATATATAATGTAACAACTATAAACAAATATAAAGTACATAAATACAGTGCTACTGCTTTATAATGCTACTTAACTTGTTTTAGAACAGAAAGAACTGAGGGAGAGATGAGTGCAAGAGAGAGGCCCAGACAGTATAGGGAGCGAATTAAAAAGCATCCACAGAGGAAGGAGGCGATCCTAAGAGAACGACGGAGAAAGTAAATCAAACTGAAATGTTGCCATATACATCATATACATCTTAAAATAATTCAGGGATCTTGATGAGTGACTAAACGACTACTTATTGTTCAGTATCAGAATAAACCTGTGTGAGGTTCAGGTTCAACAATAGTTACATAAGCTTGTTATTACAGAATAATAATTTATATTGTGTTTTATAAGAAATTGACAACATTTGTAGGGAAAACACAGTAGGTCATGAGTTCATAATTCAGTATATATTACATTAATTTCTCTGTTGATCCATTCGTCTGTATTCTATCATTATTTCAAACCGATATCATGAAAAGAAGGCTCTCGGGGAATAGGATACATTCGACATTAAAGCACTAGGAAGGAAGAGACAAACTAAACTTATGCAAGGTTTTTAGGGATTTTAGTTTCATGCCAAAAGCCAAGTTTCCATCCACTTTACAATGGAATTATCTGAAGTTCGGTAAAAAAACCTCATGTGAATAAAGCTGGTGAAAGTGTGTTTCCATCCAACGGCTTTAAAGCGAATAAAAACCTGTGCGTAATGACGACACATGCTGTTTTTGCGATCGAATTGGTATATCGAATTGATTTGAGACATTTTAAGGCGTTTCCATTCATTTTCTCACAACATTCAAGACAACATTTGCGAACAAAGTTTTGCTAGACAAAATCGTTCGCGCCATAATAATGTTTCCATCAGCGTTTATCGCATAAGCCGTATATCCATCAAGATAAAATCCCATGAGACCGAACGCATTTCATTTGAATCGATAATATTCATGAACATCAATCGAATTTTACTGTTTCCATAAGGCATTTTTCATCCGATTATCACTTAATGCGGATAAAAACGTGTGGATGGTGGCTAGTGTTTCCTTATTGATGGATCTATAAGTGTCAAAGTTACCTTTGGTGTGATATGTTTTGCAGTTTATATTGCTGGAAAATAAAAACAAATGTCCTCCTTTATAATTGTTAAAATAAACACTATATATTTTGACTCTTTTTATTCAATGACTATCTTTGTCCTTTGGTGTGACGTTTTGTCCTATGGTGTGACAAACATAAAACAACAGAAAAATATACTTATTTTAAAATATCTTTTTAAAAAAGAGTCAAGTTTGACATTAGGGGAGTTTCAATAATATCTCCTCTTAAATGGGTAAAATTTCAAACAGTTTTGTAAGGTTGGCGAAAAAGTTTCATTGACATTAGTAGGGAAAAGTTTATCAAGTCCATCTATTCATGGTGAAAATTATTTTAATTTGAACTTTCATGTAAAATAAATATCACTTTCATAAAAAAATGTTTTAATAATGTGAACAATTCTCTCAAGTATTTTTTTTAATGTTATTTAATATAATTTCTTTGTACTTTTTAAATGTCACACCATAGGACACATTTACAGTACTGTTGAGTGAAAACATGAAAAAAATATGTGAAGTCATTGACAAAATGAGTGACCACTACTATTTTCTAAAACTGCAGTTTTCATACTCCATAAATATATGTATTTTTTCTTAAAAAGTTATGTTTTCCAAAAAAAGTACTTTTTCTTGGCCATTTGTCAACTACCCATTTCCATTTTTGGCGTGTTATCAACACGCATAATTGCTTTTCAGCGTGTTTATGAACGCCGTTGACTTAACGTTACATTACTGTATATATAAATATATGAACTACCCCAACCCCGTCCCTAAACCTACCCGTCACTGATTAATACCATTTATGAGTCTTTCCCTATCATCCTAGGAAAAAAAATATCGCTCCCCTAGATGTATATCAAAATTTGGCTTTATTTCGCTCGGATTTATAACAGCGTGTACATACACGCGGAATCACTCGGACGTAACGGCGTTGATATACACGCATACACGCGGATAGCTCAAAATGCGTATAAATAACACGCCACTTGACTTGAAAGTGGCGTGTATGTTTACGCAAAAGTCATGATGTCATGTTGGTTATTGCTGCTGATGCTGTTACTGCTGCTGATGTTATTGCTGCTGATGTTGGTTATTGCTGATGCTGTTATTGCTGCTGATGTTGGTTATTGCTGCTGATGCTGTTATTGCTGCTGATGTTGTTTATTGCTGCTGATGTTATTGCTGCTGATGTTGGTTATTGCTGCTGCTGATGTTATTGCTGCTGATGTTGGTTATTGCTGCTGCTGATGTTATTGCTGCTGATGTTGGTTATTGCTGCTGCTGATGTTATTGCTGCTGATGTTGGTTATTGCTGCTAATGCTGTTATTGCTGCTGATGTTGGTTATTGCTGCTGATGTTGGTTATTGCTGCTGCTGTTATTGCTGCTGATGTTGGTTATTGCTGATGCTGTTATTGCTGCTGATGTTGGTTATTGCTGCTGATGTTGGTTATTGCTGCTGATGCTGTTATTGCTGCTGATGTTGGTTATCGCTGCTGATGTTGGTTATTGCTGCTGATGTTGGTTATTGCTGCTGCTGTTATTGCTGCTGATGTTGTTGTTTATTGCTGCTGATGTTGTTGTTTATTGCTGATGTTGGTTATTGCTGCTGCTGTTATTGCTGCTGATGTTGGTTATTGCTGCTGATGTTGGTTATTGCTGCTGCTGTTATTGCTGCTGATGTTATTGCTACTAGGGCTGCACGATATTGGTAAAAAATCACATTGCGATATTTTATTTTTCTGCGATATATATTGCGATATAAAACAATTTCACCAGATGACTTAAATAGCTCTATTTGGAAAGAATGAATCATTCTAGAATGACTGGGGTGGTTTTGTCATGGAGTAAATCCACATAGAAAGTAACTAAAATTAATAAAATGTTAACTAATGTAGTTAACTAGACTTTAATAAATGGAACCTTATTGTAAAGTGTTTCTGATTTATGTCTCTTGAGTTCAGTGTTGGACAGATCAGTTGTTTTAACCATTCATTAAAGTGAATCGGTTCAAATGAGTCATTGGTTCGCGAATCGGACGTGTCATTAACGGACCACATCGCCCAAGATTTGAGATTTGTCAACACAGAAAACATTTCATCACTGGACTCAATCAACTCAATTCATTAATATGCGCGAGGGAGAGCGAGAAAGACAGTTTGAAGACGGTGAGTGCACGCGCGCGAGACTGGGGCTTTCACTCTCGCTCTCAGTTAAACGAACGCAGCAGTCACTCATCTACATCACTCACCGGTCAAACTTTCGCGGGACAAAACTACGCTTTAGTAAGGCTGACAGAAAACAGCGCGCAATTTCCAGTCTTCTTGAGCTTTATGTTTAAACTGACAGGACTTGCAAATTGATAAACTCTCACACTATGATGGTTAACTTTGCAATGAATCCGCGAATCACACGCGTTACGGGCCGGGGAGCTGCTGGCACGTTTACTGATCATGAATCACGCAACATCGCACATATCTGCGATGTGACTATCGTGGATGCGGACATCGCGATATCGATGTTAAAATGATACATCGTGCAGCCCTAATTGCTACTGATGTTGGTTATTGCTGCTGCTGCTGCTGTTATTGCTGCTGATGTTGGTTATTGCTGCTGCTGTTATTGCTGCTGATGTTGGTTATTGCTGCTGATGTTGGTTATTGCTGCTGATGTTGTTTATCGCTGCTGATGCTGTTATTGCTGCTGATGTTGGTTATTGCTGCTGATGCTGTTATTGCTGCTGATGTTGTTTATTGCTGCTGATGTTATTGCTGCTGATGTTGGTTATTGCTGCTGCTGCTGTTATTGCTGCTGATGTTGACAGATAAAAATTTAGTCTGCTGTTTAAAAGAAACTGCTGCTGTTATTGCTGCTGATGTTGTTTATTGCTGCTGATGTTATTGCTGCTGATGCTGTTACTGCTGCTGATGTGATTGCTGCTGATGTTATTGCTGCTGATGTTGGTTATTGCTGCTGCTGCTGTTATTGCTGCTGATGTTGGTTATTGCTGATGCTGTTATTGCTGCTGATGTTGGTTATTTCTGCTGATGCTGTTATTGCTGCTGATGTTGTTTATTGCTGCTGCTGTTATTGCTGCTGATGTTGGTTATTGCTGCTGATGCTGTTATTGCTGCTGATGTTGGTTATTGCTGCTGATGTTGGTTATTGCTGCTGCTGTTATTGCTGCTGATGTTGGTTATTGCTGATGCTGTTATTGCTGCTGATGTTGGTTATTGCTGCTGATGTTGGTTATTGCTGCTGATGCTGTTATTGCTGCTGATGTTGGTTATCGCTGCTGATGTTGGTTATTGCTGCTGCTGTTATTGCTGCTGATGTTGGTTATTGCTGCTGATGTTGTTTATTGCTGCTTATGTTGTTTATTGCTGCTGATGTTGGTTATCGCTGCTGATGTTGGTTATTGCTGCTGCTGTTATTGCTGCTGCTGTTATTGCTGCTGATGTTGGTTATTGCTGCTGATGTTGTTTATTGCTGCTGCTGCTGCTGTTATTGCTGCTGATGTTGGTTATTGCTGCTGCTGTTGGTTATTGCTGCTGCTGCTGTTATTGCTGCTGATGTTGGTTATTGCTGCTGATGTTGTTTATTGCTGCTGCTGCTGTTATTGCTGCTGCTGTTGGTTTATCGCTGCTGATGTTGGTTATTGGTGCTGATGTTGGTTATTGCTACTGATGTTGTTTATTGCTGCTGCTGCTGCTGTTATTGCTGCTGCTGTTGGTTATCGCTGCTGATGTTGGTTATTGCTGCTGCTGCTGTTATTGCTGCTGATGTTGGTTATTGCTGCTGATGTTGGTTATTTGCTGCTGATGTTGGTTATTGCTGCTGATGTTGGTTATTGCTGCTGATGTTGTTTATTGCTGCTGCTGCTGTTATTGCTGCTGATGTTGGTTATTGCTGCTGCTGCTGTTATTGCTGCTGATGTTGGTTATCGCTGCTGCTGATGTTGGTTATTGCTGCTGCTGTTATTGCTGCTGATGTTGGTTATTGCTGCTGATGTTGTTTATTGCTGCTGATGTTGTTTATTGCTGCTGCTGCTGTTATTGCTGCTGATGTTGGTTATTGCTGCTGATGTTGTTTATTGCTGCTGATGTTTATTGCTGCTGATGATGGTTATCGCTGCTGATGTTGGTTATTGCTGCTGCTGTTGGTTATTGCTGCTGCTGGTGTTGGTTATTGCTGCTGCTGGTGTTGGTTATTGCTGCTGATGTTGGTTATCGCTGCTGATGTTGGTTATCGCTGCTGATGTTGGTTATTGCTGCTGCTGGTGTTGGTTATTGCTGCTGATGTTGGTTATTGCTGCTGCTGATGTTGGTTATTGCTGCTGATGTTGGTTATTGCTGCTGATGTTGTTTATTGCTGCTGATGTTGTTTATCGCTGCTGATGTTGGTTATTGCTGCTGATGTTGTTTATTGCTGCTACTGCTGTTATTGCTGCTGATGTTGTTTATTGCTGCTGATGGTTATTGCTGCTGATGTTGTGTATTGCTGCTGCTATTATTGCTGCTGATGTTGTTTATTGCTGCTGCTGCTAATATTGCTGCTGATGTTGTTTATTGCTGCTGATGTTATTGCTGCTGCTGTTACTGCTGCTGATGTTGTTTATTGCTGCTGATGTTGGTTATTGCTGCTCATGTTGGTTATTGCTGCTGCTGACGTTGTTTATTGCTGCTGCTGCTGCTGTTATTGATGCTGATGTTGGTTATTGCTGCTGATGTTGTTTATTGCTGCTGCTGCTGCTGCTGTTATTGCTGCTGCTGTTGGTTATCGCTGCTGATGTTGGTTATTGCTGCTGCTGCTGTTATTGCTGCTGATGTTGGTTATCGCTGCTGCTGTTGGTTATCGCTGCTGCTGCTGTTATTGCTGCTGCTGCTGTTATTGCTGCTGATGTTGTTTATTGCTGCTGCTGCTGCTGTTATTGCTGCTGCTGTTGGTTATCGCTGCTGATGTTGGTTATTGCTGCTGCTGCTGTTATTGCTGCTGATGTTGGTTATTGCTGCTGATGTTGGTTATTGCTGCTGATGTTGGTTATTGCTGCTGATGTTGTTTATTGCTGCTGCTGCTGTTATTGCTGCTGATGTTGGTTATTGCTGCTGCTGCTGTTTATTGCTGCTGATGTTGGTTATCGCTGCTGCTGATGTTGGTTATTGCTGCTGATGTTGGTTATTGCTGCTGCTGTTATTGCTGCTGATGTTGGTTATTGCTGCTGATGTTGTTTATTGCTGCTGATGTTGTTTATTGCTGCTGCTGCTGTTATTGCTGCTGATGTTGGTTATTGCTGCTGATGTTGTTTATTGCTGCTGATGTTTATTGCTGCTGATGATGGTTATCGCTGCTGATGTTGGTTATTGCTGCTGCTGTTGGTTATTGCTGCTGCTGGTGTTGGTTATTGCTGCTGCTGGTGTTGGTTATTGCTGCTGATGTTGGTTATCGCTGCTGATGTTGGTTATCGCTGCTGATGTTGGTTATGTGCTGCTGCTGGTGTTGGTTATTGCTGCTGATGTTGGTTATTGCTGCTGCTGATGTTGGTTATTGCTGCTGATGTTGGTTATTGCTGCTGATGTTGTTTATCGCTGCTGATGTTGTTTATCGCTGCTGATGTTGGTTATTGCTGCTGATGTTGTTTATTGCTGCTACTGCTGTTATTGCTGCTGATGTTGTTTATTGCTGCTGATGGTTATTGCTGCTGATGTTGTGTATTGCTGCTGCTATTATTGCTGCTGATGTTGTTTATTGCTGCTGCTGCTAATATTGCTGCTGATGTTGTTTATTGCTGCTGATGTTATTGCTGCTGCTGTTACTGCTGCTGATGTTGTTTATTGCTGCTGATGTTGGTGTTATTGCTGCTCATGTTGGTTATTGCTGCTGCTGATGTTGTTTATTGCTGCTGCTGCTGTTATTGATGCTGATGTTGGTTATTGCTGCTGATGTTGTTTATTGCTGCTGCTGCTGCTGTTATTGCTGCTGCTGTTGGTTATCGCTGCTGATGTTGGTTATTGCTGCTGCTGCTGTTATTGCTGCTGCTGTTGGTTATCGCTGCTGCTGTTGGTTATCGCTGCTGCTGCTGTTATTGATGCTGATGTTGGTTATTGCTGCTGATGTTGTTTTATTGCTGCTGCTGCTGCTGTTATTGCTGCTGCTGTTGGTTATCGCTGCTGATGTTGGTTATTGCTGCTGCTGCTGTTATTGCTGCTGATGTTGGTTATTGCTGCTGATGTTGGTTATTGCTGCTGATGTTGGTTATTGCTGCTGATGTTGTTTATTGCTGCTGCTGCTGTTATTGCTGCTGATGTTGGTTATTGCTGCTGCTGCTGTTATTGCTGCTGATGTTGGTTATCGCTGCTGCTGATGTTGGTTATTGCTGCTGATGTTGGTTATTGCTGCTGCTGTTATTGCTGCTGATGTTGGTTATTGCTGCTGATGTTGTTTATTGCTGCTGATGTTGTTTATTGCTGCTGCTGCTGTTATTGCTGCTGATGTTGGTTATTGCTGCTGATGTTGTTTATTGCTGCTGATGTTTATTGCTGCTGATGATGGTTATCGCTGCTGATGTGGTTATTGCTGCTGCTGTTGGTTATTGCTGCTGCTGGTGTTGGTTATTGCTGCTGCTGGTGTTGGTTATTGCTGCTGATGTTGGTTATCGCTGCTGATGTTGGTTATCGCTGCTGATGTTGGTTATTGCTGCTGCTGGTGTTGGTTATTGCTGCTGATGTTGGTTATTGCTGCTGATGTTGTTTATTGCTGCTGATGTTGTTATTGCTGCTGATGTTGTTTATCGCTGCTGATGTTTGTTATCGCTGCTGATGTTGTTATTGCTGCTGATGTTGTTTATTGCTGCTACTGCTGTATGCTGCTGATGTTGTTTATTGCTGCTGATGGTTATTGCTGCTGATGTGTGTATGCTGCTGCTATTATTGCTGCTGATGTGTTATTGCTGCTGCTGCTAATATTGCTGCTGATGTTGTTTATTGCTGCTGATGTTTGTGCTGCTTACTGCTGCTGATGTTGTTTATTGCTGCTGATGTTGGTTATTCTGCTGCTCATGTTATTGCTGCTGATGTTGGTTATTGCTGCTGATGTTGTTTATGCTGCTGAGTTGTTTATTGCTGCTGCTGCTGTTATTGCTGCCGATGTTGGTTATGCTGCTGATGTTGTGTTATTGCGCTGCTGATGTTTATTGCTGCTGATGATGGTTATCGCTGCTGATGTTGGTTATTGCTGCTGCGTTGGTTATTGCTGCTGCTGTGTGGTTATTGCTGCTGCTGTGTTGGTTATTGCTGCTGATGTTGGTTATCGCTGCTGATGTTGGTTATCGCTGCTGATGTTGGTTATTGCTGCTGCTGGTGTTGGTTATTGCTGCTGATGTTGGTTATTGCTGCTGCTGATGTTGGTTATTGCTGCTGATGTGGTTATTGCTGCTGATGTTGTTTATCGCTGCTGATGTTGTTTATCGCTGCTGATGTTGGTTATTGCTGCTGATGTTGTTTATTCTGCTGCTATGCTGTTATTGCTGCTGATGTTGTTTATTGCTGCTGATGGTTATTGCTGCTGATGTTGTGTATTGCTGCTGCTATTATTGCTGCTGATGTTGTTTATTGCTGCTGCTGCTAATTTTTTGCTGCTAGATGTATGTTTTATTGCTGCTGATGTTATTGCTGCTGAGTTTGTTTACTAGCCTGGCTGATGTAGTTTATTGCTGCTGAGTTGGTTATTGCTGCTCATGTTGGTTATTGCTGCTGCTGATGTTGTTTATTGCTGCTGATGTTATTGCTGCTGATGTTGTTTATTGCTGCTGATGTTGGTTATTGCTGCTGATGTTGGTTATCACTGCTGATGTTGTTTATTGCTGCTGATGTTGGTTATTGCTGCTGATGTTGGTTATTGCTGCTACTGATGTTGGTTATTGCTGCTGACTGATGTTGTTTATTGCTGCTACTGCTGTTATTGCTGCTGATGTTGTATATTGCTGCTGATGTTATTGCTGCTGTTATTGCTGCTGATGTTATTGCTGCTGATGTTATTGCTGCTGATGATGTTTATTGCTGCTTATGTTTATTGCTGCTGATGTTGTTTTGCTGCTGATGTTGGTTATCGCTGCTGATGTTGGTTATTGCTGCTACTGCTGTTATTGCTGCTGATGTTGTTTATTGCTGCTGATGTTATTGCTGCTGTTATTGCTGCTGCTGTTATTGCTGCTGATGTTATTGCTGCTGATGATGTTTATTGCTGCTTATGTTTATTGCTGCTGATGTTATTGCTGCTGCTGATGTTGTTTATTGCTGCTGATGATGGTTATCGCTGCTGATGTTGGTTATTGCTGCTGCTGTTGGTTATTGCTGCTGCTGGTGTTGGTTATTGCTGCTGCTGGTGTTGGTTATTGCTGCTGATGTTGGTTATCGCTGCTGATGTTGGTTATTGCTGCTGCTGGTGTTGGTTATTGCTGCTGATGTTGGTTATTGCTGCTGCTGATGTTGGTTATTGCTGCTGATGTTGGTTATTGCTGCTGATGTTGTTTATCGCTGCTGATGTTGTTTATCGCTGCTGATGTTGGTTATTGCTGCTGATGTTGTTTATTGCTGCTACTGCTGTTATTGCTGCTGATGTTGTTTATTGCTGCTGATGGTTATTGCTGCTGATGTTGTGTATTGCTGCTGCTATTATTGCTGCTGATGTTGTTTATTGCTGCTGCTGCTAATATTGCTGCTGATGTTGTTTATTGCTGCTGATGTTATTGCTGCTGCTGTTACTGCTGCTGATGTTGTTTATTGCTGCTGATGTTGGTTATTGCTGCTCATGTTGGTTATTGCTGCTGCTGATGTTGTTTATTGCTGCTGATGTTATTGCTGCTGATGTTGTTTATTGCTGCTGATGTTGTTTATTGCTGCTGATGTTGGTTATCACTGCTGATGTTGTTTATTGCTGCTGATGTTGGTTATTGCTGCTGATGTTGGTTATTGCTGCTGCTGATGTTGATTATTGCTGCTGCTGATGTTGGTTATTGCTGCTGATGTTGATTATTGCTGCTGCTGTTATTGCTGCTGATGTTGTTTATTACTGCTGCTGTTATTGCTGCTGATGTTGTTTATTGCTGCTGATGTTGGTTATTGCTGCTGATGTTGGTTATTGCTGCTGATGTTGTTTATCGCTGCTGCTGATGTTGGTTATTGCTGCTGATGTTGTTTATCGCTACTGATGTTGGTTATTGCTGCTGATGTTGTTTATTGCTGCTACTGCTGTTATTGCTGCTGATGTTGTATATTGCTGCTGATGTTATTGCTGCTGTTATTGCTGCTGATGTTATTGCTGCTGATGATGTTTATTGCTGCTTATGTTTATTGCTGCTGATGTTGTTTTGCTGCTGATGTTGGTTATCGCTGCTGATGTTGGTTATTCCTGCTACTGCTGTTATTGCTGCTGATGTTGTTTATTGCTGCTGATGTTATTGCTGCTGTTATTGCTGCTGCTGTTATTGCTGCTGATGTTATTGCTGCTGATGATGTTTATTGCTGCTTATGTTTATTGCTGCTGATGTTATTGCTGCTGCTGATGTTGGTTATTGCTGCTACTGCTGTTATTGCTGCTGCTGATGTTGGTTATTGCTGCTACTGCTGTTATTGCTGCTGCTGATGTTGGTTATTGCTGTTGCTGCTGTTATTGCTGCTTATGTTATCGCTGCTGATTTTGTTTATTGCTGCTGATGTTGGTTATTGCTGCTGATGTTGGTTATTGCTGCTTATGTTGGTTATTGCTGCTGTTATCACTGCTGATTTTGTTTATTGCTGCTGATGTTGGTTATTGCTGCTGATGATGTTATTGCTGCTGCTGTTGGTTATCGCTGCTGATGTTGGTTATCACTGCTGCTGTTGTTGCTGCTGATGTTTTCGCTGCTGCTGTTGGTTATTGCTGAGCAATTGACCCTTCGCGTGGAGCTTGATTGACAGGTGTTCTAACCAATCATACTTCGCCATCCGCCATTTTGTCCGAAAAAGCAGCCAGTAGAGTTAGGAGGATTTTAACTTGGTAAAATGAATATACTGACGCCTTTCCGCGGTTAAAACAACATTACTTCTTATGTTCGTTCATGTTTATTTGATGCTATAAATGAACTAGAAGGAAGAGATGATCGGATCACGAGCAGCTTTAACGGATGCTCTACAGCGATCTGTCACGGCACATTAAAGAGCCCCAAAACGGTATTTATTGTTTAAATTTCTTTCAAAAAATGACCACATTTGAAAGCTGAGACTTTGTTTAATATGTTTAATATCAAAAGTAACCGAAAAGTAACCTGGTCTGTCCTGTCTGTCCGCGTGTTGTCAGTCTCCTCTCTGCTCCGCGATGTATTTTTCACTGCGTGAGAGCATGAGAGCAGCATAGCTTGTCGGAACATAGCGACAGTAACTAAGGAGGGCGGGTCTTTGCGAAGGGTCAATTACATAGACTTGCTACTTTCAATACATGCACTGATCAGCTGGTGGGATCATCTAAGACATACTGCTTCAGCACAAATAGCATATATATAATTACCAGTAGCAGAGATACAGGCGGAGCTGGGGAAGGTGCTTTTTTTTATTGTCCATTTACTGGTTTAAGTAACCAAGACTGAGGCTTAAATTTTTTACGCCATCTTACAAACTCTGTTTCAGACAAACAATTCTGCAGAAACACAAAATGAACAAAATGCTCTATGTCATCAAGTGATTGCATGAGCTAAAATTATCAGTTAAAATTAATTATAACTATTTCCTGCTGACCAAGCATCTGGAAATCATTTTCTATGTTTTGTGAAAGCAAATATAGAAGCCGTTCAATTCAGTCTAAAGTTTCTTATTCTCAAAACAGTGTAAATCCAACTGGTTGCAAACCAATTGCCCTTCTTTGTTTGTGTTTTTTTAATGTTTTCTCTGATAGAAGCTCATATTTCATTCCTAAATCGAAATAAACTGTATTTTGCATAAAGAAAATGAAGACTATTTCAGGATAATTACATTTTTTGCATATTTTTATGACATTTTGACCAGACATTTTTATTGCTGTAATGTGATAGTCATAGTCTGGACATGTTTTTGTGATTAAGGCGATAATAAAACTGGCTTAGTTTTGCACAGCTGCCTTTTTCTTATTCTCAAAACTGTAAATATTTGTTTTGTGAGTATTTTAAAGAATAAGCACAGAGCTTCTTTGAGTTGTTATTACAGTATGGATGTGCATTACATTGAAATGAAGTCTGGGAAAGCATTATAAGTAAGTCTGCTGGGATCGGTGTGAAATTCACACGAGTTCCTTCAATAAACTGACCTTCTTAACCTCTGAAGGAGCTTCGGCACGTTATGACAAACCATGAGCGTCAGCTTTTGACTCACTCTCTAGGTATGAGTGACCCAAGATCAGTTAAAATTCTGGAACATGTCTGTTATTTCGATTCGAGCGCTGGTGGTTTCTCTGGGTGGATGTGGGCAGCTGAAGCCAACAGAGCCACGAGAAAAGAAAAAGTCAATAAACTTTGAGAGGGTTTTTCTCTGCAACACGGACTTCCTCCCGCGCAGGGGAAACACACATTCACACACACACACACACTGCTATCGATAGCACGATCTGGACAGTGAGTCTGGTGTTACAGTAAATTCAGGTGGAGCACCTGCCTGATAAGAAAGAAGGACTTTTGACGCTTCCTTTTCATCCGCTCCACACCCACATTATTCATGAGCGACACAAATGCACGTCTCAATTTACAACTTTAAATTCTTTCATAACGGAATATTAATCAAATCGACTTTTCAGGGTAAGATTGGGTATCGATCCGGGTTTGTTCCGGCCATGATCCGTGTGCGTTCAGAAAAGAGTTTACAAGGAAACATATTTCTATATTTGGTTGAGTTACAGTGTAATTATATAAGTACTGCTGAGTGATATTAATTAACAAAGTACTTACTATAGGGCTAGGATAACATCGAGCAAAGTTCATTTAGTGTTTCTGCAGATCTGTTTGTTTGTTACATTAGAATTTATAAGATAAAAATATTTTTAAGCCTCAGTCTTGGTGATTTTAACCATTAACACCGTTTAGAGTTACAAATAGGTCTGCAGCTTATATGAAAAATGATTTTGGTGTTAAAATTAATGATGTAACCAGTTCTAAACACTAACCATTAGGTATTTTTAACCTTTTATATGAGTTTAAAGTTGAAAAAAAAAAACAATTTTTGTTTAAAAAAAGCAAAAAAGGTAAATAATTTTCTTTTAAAAGTTAATTCAAAACATTAATAAATCCTATAAATCATGTTACTAGGTGCACAAAACACACAAGTTACATTTAGTGTTATAGTAACATGATTTATTGGATGTATTAATGTTTTATATTATATATATATTTATTTTTATTCAATTTTATTTTTATTATTTTTTTGTAT
>CM070828.1:40735457-40775457 GCA_036326025.1 Chrosomus eos
TTGTGAATTACAAAGTCAGAATTGTGAGATAAAAAGTTGCAATTACCTTTTTTATGTAGCTATATTTATTTGTTACCCTTTACAGGTCTGTTCTCCACATACATATTTTTTACACATCAATCTGCCTTGTTTTTCAATCACCTGTATAGAAACATTTTTCTCCATCCAATCATTTCCAGATTTTTTCTCTCAGTGATCATTTTACAGATTGCTAAAGTAAAATGTCTGACTTTTGATTGCATGACGGGCTGGGTATTGACACAAATAACACAATTCGATTCGATTTTGATTCAATATTGATTATTTTGGATATCACAATACATGGCAAATTTGAAAACAAATCTCTTAACTAATGCTGTAAACTATGGGATAATAGGGATTTTGTATTGAACATAGCTCTGGATCACATAGTAGGAAAAACGCATGCGTTTCATGGGAAACGGCTTCGCCATAGTAAGTCAATGGGGAAATTTTGGGGGCCTCCTGTCCCCCAGGGGTGCAACTTTTACCCCATTGTGAGGTATGTTCTTACAGAGCCTGCCAGCCTCTTCAAATCTGGTAAATTACAAGTTTCTGAGAAATCATTGGTCAGTGCTACGAGTCGGCAAATTTGTGGCAATGTTAAGTCTATGGGATTTTTTTTACCCAATGATTTGCCCCTGGGGCGAACACCGTACCCCCCATCGCTAAGAAAAGTCACAGCACACCTCTCCTCAATAATCCGCACAATTTGACGCCTCAATCAGGGGTCTGTGATGTCGGCGTGTATTTTTTAACAGATGATTTACTATGGAGTTTTTAAAAGGAGTTTTTATAGAGTTATTTAGTATGGCAATATTTAGTATGTAAACCCAGTTGTAGCCTAGGCTTCATTGGCCTACTATAATATTGAAGGTAAAAATAAACTGATTTGTATACAAACACTTAAATTACACATTTATTTATTTTTATAATAATACAGTTAGGCTATATGAAATATAAACATTTAAATGGCGGCTGTCATAAAAACGTGCCAATTTATTCAAACATGCATTAAATATTGAAGAACATTAAAAATGATAATACATATGTAATATATGGTAACGCTTCCTTTTACAGTACAGTACTTACAGTGTACTTACCTAGAAAGTACTGGCTAATATAAGGTAAGTACATGGAACAGGGGTAGGTTTAGGGGTAGGATCAGGGTTAGTACTAGTTATTACCCAGTAATTGTAGTTACTAAAATAAGTACATAGTATTTACATGGGTAACTGGACTGTAAAAGGAAGCGTTACCTAATATATTTAGCAAAATGCTCCTCTCTAGAGTTAATTTCTAGCTGATAACGAGTTTATAGTCACTGGATGTGAATGCATGACATTGTTTACATGCTGTTTTACTGACGTCTTTCCACTGATTGAGTGATTCCATGTAACATGATAGCCTACAGATTTCGATAAGTTGTACTCTATCTTTTAATGTTTATTCAGGTTTATTTCACGCTGTATCTGCTATTATTAAGGCGGAAGAGAAGATCATGAGCGATCTCACGCCACAGCGACAAAACTGTATTTATGTTTTTGTATTTCGTAAGAAAATGGACGGAATTTGAAATGAAATCTGAGACTTTGTTTCATATCAATAGTAACAAAGCACAAATATTATTGCGATTTATTGGATGGGATGCGCGCTACGATTTTCCATTCACTCATCAACTGAAAACAGAATGACTAGATAATCGATTCTTGGGATTTAAGAATATATATATCGCTTCGTAAAAATGAGAATCGATTAAAATCGAGATTTTTTTTAACCCAGCCCTATTTAGTACCATGGCAAATCTAGAGGAAAAAACATTTGAGATTATTAAGGTCTCATAAAAAAAAATAAAGCAGGGGACATGAAGTCTATATTTAATCTCATTGTGTAGTAGATGCAATTTTAATATTAAAGATATCTCATCATTCCTATGGAAAGTTGAACTTTTGGCCTCTTTCCTGGTGCTTTATGCAATGAAATATCAAGGTTTTGCTTGTTGCTTTATTGTAATACACACAAACAATAACACCCACACAATTGCACAATGAAACGACATCTTTCCATCTCCACCACCGTATGTTTCATTAAGATTATATGACTGAGATATTCCTCGTAATGTGTGTCTCAGCACGGCATGGCGGTTCTGCTTTCCAATTGTTCAATAATGATCTATCTGCCAATTCAACACCCGCCGCAATATGAATAAAACATAAATGGAGGGCGGTGAGGCAGTTTTACTGTATAGCTTTGCTTGTCAACTGCTTTGAAAATAAAAAAGCATAATATGAGAAATGTTGGTCTATAGTTTTAGAATCAGCCACAAAAAGCAAGAGATGTCAGGTCACAGTCCACTAAAACACACCATATGGATGTTGATTTGCAGTAAAAGCACATGAAACGTTTAGCATTTATTATTCCCTGCTGTGTGAGAGTGACTCATATGTGTTATAGCAGAATACTTTCTCTTTCTCATTTTAGACAGAGGATTTCTTTCATAACAGTAAAGAAACCGACCATTGCAAACTGAAGTATAGCATGTTTTCAGATTGATTACTGATTTACACCCGTTATGGAGCGGCTCAAATTGACCCAGATTGGATTCAAGACAATTCCTCAAAAATCACACTATGAAAAACAACAAAGATTTAGATACAAACTGTAAACTTTTAATATCAACATTTGTCAAACATTACAAAACCATTATATCTAAAAATATGATTTATGAAAATGTTTTTAAACCATTTTTTAAAACAATTTTGTTTTGACAAAATTGGAAAATAAACAGTATACTGACTTTTTTCCATATCCATTTTTTTTTTACATTTAATGCTTTGAACATCGTAACTGAACAATAAAATGTTGCTGTATAATGATTTTTTTTAAAAATTTTCCTAAGTTAACTTTCCCTAGTTCCCTAGTTTCATTATTCACTCACAGGGGAGTGAGAAACCAAACATAACAAAAACATACATCAAATAAATGTTTATTATTTATTTTTTTGGCTCTGTGAAGCTGCCTTTGAAAATCCTACATAAAAGTTTTGGTTAAAAGCTAGGTATTTTAGATATTGGTATTTTAAATATTGAAATGAAAGCTTATTTTACTATCTGTGTCTGACAAAGATTTTCATCTGTAATTTGCAAATAATTCTGAACACTGTGATTTGAGCTTTTTCAAGTGTGTTTGGTTAGGGTTAGATCACTTTTAGACACACTTGCACGTTAGAACTAGAGTTGAAGTGCCCAAAATAAATTGCGTGCCTATGAGGGTCAAATTGACCCGCGAACATCACGAGCGTAATAGTAATTTTGTTTGTATATGTCAAAACACATCAGCATGTTGAAACTTTGCATGCATGTTCATCATGATAAATGAGAAAAAGTCACAAAATATCAGAAAAAAAAACTAAGGTTAACCAGTATTTCCAACAACTAGAAAATCGAAACGGGTCAAATTGACCCGCAACATAACACAAGGGCATTTTATATATATATATTGGCCACCATATCGGTATCGGCATAGTAAGAAAATTTGCCTGATATATTAAAGCTCATAAATAATGTATTATTTCCTTCAGATGCGCACTGTTCAACATGATGGTTTTAAATTGCTTGAAATATGATTGGAATCACTTGTTAAAGAAAACACAGTTAAAGTGCAACAAGTCATATCGGCTTCATAAAATTATAATGAGAACATTATAATTGTGAGTTTGGGACATGGATTTTAATGATGAGACTTTTGATTTTGTAATCAGGCTTTAAAAAATAATTTTGTTTTGCAAGATTTTGACATCAGTGCATCCCTATAGAAAGTGGTTATGAATGTCAATGTAGATTAAAAGAAAACACCACAAATCTCTCATTTAACGTTTTTATTACGGACAAAATGAAACAAAAAGGCATAGTGACACAAAATGACCTGGCTGGCAAGGAAAGAAAAAAAAACAGTATTCAAAAAAGTAAAAATAAAAGCAATTGTCATCATCATCATCATAATCAAAAAACAAACAAAAACAAAATAACAATAAAATTCAAATATTGTAGTTATAAGCAAAATTGATCTCATTTTGTTCATAAATAGAAACCTGTTAAACATTATTAAATATTAACTGATGGGCAACTTGCTGATAACAATTTTAAAATAAGTATCATTGCTGACTTTACAAATAAAATAACTACAATTGGCAGGTTTGTACACAAATGAAATGTCTTAGAAGTTATTTATTTTATTCAACTAAAAATAGTATGCTACAGTAGAAAAAAAAAAGATTAAAATAAAACGTTTGACTAAATGATCAAATGCATTCAATTTTTTCCCACAAAACTTAAAGATGAGATCAACACAATAGAACATCTAGCAAAAGCTACTAGAAAACTATAGACCCACTGTTGATTTAATTTAAAGTGTGCTGTATTATCTCACATTGAGAACATTATAGTTCACCTTTACATGTTATATTGGTGGTTGTAATGTCAGTCAAGACCAGGCAAAAGAAATGACCCAGGTTTTTAATAGAACTGCTTTAGACTTGAAACGCACTCTATTCAAGTACATGATGTGAATGTGTGTGTGGGTGATTCAGCACAACTAAAGTTTTCTTCATCTACAGTCGGTCACTGTCACGGTGGAGAAACGTTTTGAATATTGCTAAATGATAAGTTAAAGTTAAACATGGCACAAACATCTGGAAAGTGTGTTCACATCTGTGTACTTGTGTAAAGTATGTTTCTGACCTTTGACCTGAATCTGGAGGCGCTTTCAGAATAGGGCTGCACAATATATCGAAATTATTGAAATATCGCGATATGCATTTTTGCAATAACTGGGGTCACGAACAAAAGAGAAAGAGAAAATCACTCACTGCTCTCGGCTGAATAACTTTTGTAGTTTTAATAAGAATCTGTATATGTGACCCTGGATCACAAAACCAGTCACATGTCGCACGGGTATATTTGTGGGAATAGCCAACAATACATTGTATGGGTCAAAATTATAATAAAAATTTTTATGCCAAAAATCATTAGGAGTTTAAGTAAAGATCATGTTCCATGAAGATATTTAGTAAATTTCATACTGTAAATGTATAAAACATTTATTTTTGTGAGTGAATGCAGCACAATCGCGAACATAAATGCACAACTTTAAAGGCAATTTTCTCACTGTTTCGATTTTTTTGCACCCTCAGATTACAGACCATACATCAATGGAAAGCTTATTTATTCAGCTTTCATGTGATGTATAAATCTCAATATCCCAGAAAATGAGCCATGTGACTGGTTTTGTCATCCAGGGTCACATATATTTAATTCATACAGTGAGTTTTATTTTTACATTTTGATTATTCAGTTTCTGTTGTTAAAGGTGCTATATGGAACTTTCTACTAAAATGAATCCTTTTTTTATTGCCTGTGTGTGAAGGGGTTGTATTCACACATTACAATGATCCACTTGTCGAGTTTTGCTATTACCTCTGAAGGCCAGTATTCCTATTTCTATGTCAAGGCTCCGGGTCGGATTTAGCGCGAAATCAAACGGATGTGACGTGCATGCGCGCTCCCGAGCCTCTCTCCTTATATACAGTCTATTGTAGACAGCCAGGGAGTTACGTCCGGTTTAAGGCGCATGTTTTTCGGCTTATATCTCGGTCAATCTTTGATCAATATTCCCAAGACAATAATCATTCGTAGTGCTAGACGGGGCCTTTCGAACGAGCCCGCCCCCGAGGTCCAACTCGCCCGGCTCCCCGAGTTATAGCCGTTCGAAATCGGGGGTCCCAGCGAACGGCGATCCAGTAGGGGGCGTCCCCGAGGCCCGCCACTCTAGCGTTTGGGCAAGGGTCCCCCAGGGACCTCCTCCCCCGAATTTGAGCTCTCTGGGTCTTTGCGTTCCAGAGATACGAGCGAATTCTTCTGAGATCGTGACGTCACCGGCGTCCGCAATTTTGCAGCGCGCCCGATGGTTTTCTGCTAATATCTCCGCGAAAACACCAACAAAAACTATGGAACTTACATGGTTCTTTTCAGCTCGACTAGATGGTCACAACGAGCTCGGTGCTCGCCGAATCCGTCTAGTATTCGCCGAGATATTTGCGTAATAGACGGTATTGTCTATGAGTACGAGCACGAGCGCTCTTGTAAAAATTCGTTGCAATCTGAAACATCACCACTAGAGGCCGCTAAAAGTTACATAGAGCACCTTTAAATAATCCTAATGTTAGCCGTTCTGAAACCCGAAACCCTGTGGTTTACACCGATGTAAACTTCAATATGATTGATGATTTCTTCAATATCGTGCAGCCCTACTTCAGAACATTTAAGGCCATTGCACACCGAGTCCGTAATTCGCATCCGAAATATTCCCACGTTAAAAAATAAATAAGACCTCACGTTATGTCAATCACGCTTGCCTTTGAAACTTTCGACCGTCATAAAAAAATCGGACCTGGTTTGATTTTCTCTGTTTTTCGCATCCATAGCAAGCATTTGAATGGTGTTTTGACAATTCAGAACCACCGAAAAAATGCATACGAACATTTCGGACTCAGTGTGCAATGGCCTTTACGCTTCACATTTAGAACCTGAGAGTAAATCAACAAGTTTGGCTGTGAACACTCTTCGTTAGACCATGCGTTTGCGATCTCAGAGTCAAAAATGTGGCTCCGATGAATTGTGTAGCCTAAATGGAGAGCCAGGTCATGCAGTCTGTCATGGTTTTTGCCATAGATCTTTTTTTGGGGGGATCACACCAGTGAGCACAGATTTTAATGCAAGATTGTGTACGTGGTGTGGAAACACTCTTCTGATATCACCTGCACAGGCTGTTCACTTACACAACGCACAAATACACTCACACACACACTCATTCACACCAGCACGCATTCACAAAATACCATTTCAAATACAAATTAATGAATTATAAGTCATATTAAAGAAGAAAAAATATCTGGACTTCATCTTCCCAATTTGACCCCCCAAAAAGTGATATTTACAATCACACTGTGACAGATCAACAAAGACCTTACACGGGTCTTTAAATTTACAAAAAGAAGTTGTATTTATCAATTTTTCCATTTGTGTATTTCTTTTTTTTTCTTTCTCTTGTCTATGTTTTTTTTTTTTTTTTTTGTGCCTAAAATTCACAGAGTTGAACAACGTGTCGCCCTTAAAAGAGACTTTTCCCTAAAAGTAACGGACCTGTTTTTTGGGCAAAAGAAGAGCTATGTTGCAAGCAGGAAATAAATAAAAGTACATCAACAAAAATAAAACAAAAATGAGACGAGGAGGAGGAAAGTAACTGAGAAACTAAGAGGAGAGATTTCCTCTGGTATAGTTAAAGCTCATTTGCCCTGAGGGCCAGTTTAATGGTAGTTTGCTTTATTTTTTTTCCTTTTCGTTTTTGTTATATACATCTTTTTTTGTTGTTTTCTTTTAAGTTTATTCAGAGACTGGGTGAGTGCCCTCTGAGGTCTCTGGCGCAGAGGCCTGTACATTTTTAAGTGCTTGGCAAAAATGAAAGGATCACTAGTAGTCTTCAGAACGCGTACACACACACATCCTTCTAAAAACGAATGTAAAATGACACTGAGGGAAACTGATGATGTCTGGGAAGGGTGGAGAGGTGCGGGGGGGACTCCCTGGTGTTGTTTCATCTTTTCTCTTTCCGTTCTCCTTGTTTTTCTTCAAGTGAGGTAGAGTGGCTTATCCCTGCCTATCATACTGCCACTGCAAAACAAGGAAAAGCAAATCAGCAAACGTTAAACGCTCTGAAAGTGAAACGCTCAAAAATAAGAATTGTGTCGTCATTCACTCACTCTCATCAAGTCAAGTCACCTTTATTCATATAGCCTAGCGCTTTTACAATACAGATTGTTTCAAAGCAGCTTTACAGAGATAACAGGAAAATAATGTTGTAAGAGTATTGTTGAAGGTCCCATATTGTACAACTTTCCTTACAAATGTCCTTAAGAATATATATTTGTGGTATAAGTACCAAAAAGGTTCTCAATATATGTTTACAGCTCTTTCTCAGGAGCTCTGCCAAGAACAGCTCGATTTTGTCCTGTCTACTTAATATTCATGAGCCTTTCTTCTGATTGGCCTGTTGTTTTCTGAGTGAGCCACCATTGGTCGGGGTGGAGACTGAAGGCGGGGACTGAGTAGTTCTGACATCACAAATATACGGAAGTCACAACGGCTCGTGAAAAGGCACAGCTACTTTACTCAGGCTGTGTGTGTGTGTGTGTGTGTGTGTGTGTGTGTGTGTGTGTGTGTGTGTGTGTGTGTGTGTGTGTGTGTGTGTGTGTGTGTGTGTGTGTGTGTGTGTGGATCCACTGTTTTGAAACTTATATGGTAGTATCATAACTCATAGACCTCTGTTATCATGAACACAGCCAGGACATTTCAGTTTTGACAATATAGGACCTTTAAGACTCGTGCAATGCATTTACTCTCATATGACTTCAGAATAGAGCTGGGCGATAAACAATATCATATCGACAACGTCAATAACGATGATGATAAGCTCTGGAGATTTTTACTTGATATGTATGTAACAGCCAATCACACAGCAGAAATAAACACGACAACAGCCAGTCAGGGCATGTCGCTGTGAAGCGCTTAATCGCAACTAATCGAATCCAAAATAAAAGTTTGTGTGTACATTATATGAGTGTACTGTGTATAATTATTTTTATATATAAATACAAACACATGCATGTATATATTTAAGAAAATTATACACAGTACACATATATTATGTAAACAAACTTTTATTTTGGATGATTAATCGCGACTAATCGTAATACAGCCCTAAAGAGATTTCTGTGTGTGAATAAACGGCAGTTTCTTAAACTCACACACATGTGACGCTCAGTGTTTTCAGTTTTTGTGTCTCAATATATGAGGAGATGAACACATGAAGCTTTTAACCGCTTTATTTGAGGAAAACTATCGTCAAATACACACTGAAACGAAGATCTTCACGACAAACCGTCAAAATAAAAGTTTGGTTTAGCTTAGAGAAATGATGACAGGAATATATCACTACTGTCTACTAAGATGTAGGCTACTTCTCAAAGTAATAATAATACTATTATTATTTCTAAGGAATATCATACAACCGAGATATTTTTTTCATCCATGTTTTACATTTATACAGTTCTGTTGTGCAGCATCTTTTTGACAAAAAAATTAAAATGAAATGATTTGTTGTAGATTAATTATATTTTCATCTGATTACATTTTAAAAGCGTAATTAAATTCACGAGGCCCTAAATTAAAAGGTCGCTACTCTGTGGAGTTTAATTGTGAACAAACAAGTTTACATTCATTCTCAAGGTCTAACAAATATGTGAAAAGCATTTTGATATCGTGATGATAATATTTTTGGCCATATCACACAGCCCTACTTGAGAAACATAAGAGTTATATGGACTACGGTTATGAAACATGTTTTTTGTCAATGCTTTCAGAGCAGTGTGAACATTTAACAGACTGAATAAATGATGACAATGTTCATTTTTTGGGTGAGCTTGTCTTTTAACTTTGTTATTGTCTGTTTGTGTTTTTTATTTTTATTTTGCATTGCATTGCATTGTTATATTACACAATAAATAATTCATGCGCACAGCTCTGAAACCACACATGCTGCTCGCACACGCTTACAGAGTCCCCTGATACTGTGACACATGTCTCGTGGGACAGTCACACACACACACACACACACACACACACACACACACACACACACACACACACACACACACACACACACACACACACACACACACACACACTGTTTACCTGCAGTGGTTACCGCCGCATTCCCGGTTGCAGTACTCGCTGTCCCAGTCGGGGTTCTGGCCCACCGGGTTCGGGGCCCCAGGAGACTGAGACCCCCCCACACTCTTCTGATACTCCGACTGTAAGTGAGAGAATCCCTGAGAGACACACAATACACACATTTTATTAGCATGTCTGGGCCAGAAACATATGCAAGTATGCAAACATGAATGCTTAGCCAATGCAATGCAAGTGTGTGACCCTGATGTGTGTACTTCACATACTTAATGTACAAATTATTAGATAACACTTTACAATAATGTTCGTTAGTTAAAACTGCATGCATTTATTAATGTTAATTTCAACTTTTACTAATACTTTATTAAAATCTGGTTTTAATTTCTGAACTAACAGTGAACAGCTGTATTTTTATTAACTAACGTTAACACATTAACTAATGAACCTTTTTGTAAAGTGTTATCAATTATTAAAGTGTAGATGTATGTAAAGCATTTTTTTATGAAAAAAATGTAATTGCATTCTAATAATTAAACCTTCCTCGCTTCTTTCAAGATGTGTGTACTTCACATACTTAATGTACAAACACATAACACTTTACAATAATGTTCGTTAGTTAACATGAACTAATAATGAACTGCACGTATACAGCATTTATTAATGTTAATTTCAACATTTACTAATACTTAACATTAGTTAATGCACTGTGAACTAACAATGAACATCTGTATTTTTATTAACTAACATTAACACAGAATAACAAACACAGTAAAAAATGGTTTGTTCATGTAAAATGTTATCAATTATTAAATAAAGTGTAGATGTATGTAAAGCTAATAATTAAACCTAACATTTGTTCCTCGCTGCTTTGAAAGCGTTTCTGCAATGTTTTCTTGTATTGCTCGACTGTAGGAAGGTGCTAAACACTGATGGTGCTTCAGAAAATCAGACCTTTTCACTTCACACACACATCTTCAGTACAGAGACAACACCTCCAAAACAACACATCCTCCACCCCGCTTCTCACTTACTCTCATTTCATTTCGTTTCACACGCAAAAGACGACCTGTGTTTTTTTTCTAGTTCATTTGGTAACATTTTCCCAACAAGATTTGATTCCGAACGCCGCTATTAATACTGAGCGTATCGCTCAATCACTAAACATAAACAAGGAGATATAAACTGCATGTGTATCATTGTTTTATCACATAAAAATAAACTTGTTTTCTGTTTAATATTTTGACCATGGCAAGTTTGGAACGTAATATAATGTTTATGCACACTGCATATGTAGAGTATGCTGCATTTTCTTTCTCCAAAATAGTACATAAAAAAATGCAGTATGCAATGATAAATGTTTCATGGAAGTGTGCGATCTCTGAGCAAATGACGTTCAATTATCACATAAAAAAAAAAAAAATTCAAACAAACACTAGAAATGGAAGGTCAAGTGCATTGCATTGTGGGGATACAGTACCTATTGCAGTGTGTTCTGGTTGTACAGTGCACATTTTTATACTATGCATAATGTTACATGCTAGTGTTCCTCATAAACACAAGCACATTTGATACATGAAAACAGCACATGAAGCTGTGTGCAGTACACTACACTAAATGGACATGTTTGTAATTGAATATCATTTACTGTGCAATATATGCTGTATACTGTTTTAGGTAACACTTTATTTTACGGTGTCCTTGTTACATATGTTACATGCACTTACCATAGTGATAACAGTAAATTATGCATAATTACATGCAACTAACCCTCAACCAAACCCTAACCCTACCCTAACCCTATAGTAAGTACATGTAGTTAACTATTATTACTCAGTACTTAAATATATAATTACACTGTAACAATGACAGCTTAAAATAAAGTGTGACCCTGTTTTATTTAATAAAGTAGTATGCAATGCTAAACATTTCTAGGGCTTATTTGCATTTTTTTTTTAAATCCAATAAACACTGGAAATGAAGTGCATTGCATTGTGGGTCAGTTCCTACAGTGCACATTTTGGCAAATGTAGTACATGCATATAGGAATTTTGGTAACACTTTACAATAAGGTTCATTAGTTAATGTATTAACTAACATGAACAAACCATGAACAATACATTTGTTACAGTATTTATTCATCGTTGTTAAAGGAGAACTCCGGTCAATTTTAACATTGAGCAAATTTTTTTGTAAATTTGGAGTGCTGTCAGTACAGAGAACAACGACAAAAAACAGTGTTGCCTTCACTGTCTTAAAGGGTACCTATTATGGAATTTTGAAAAATACCTTTCATGTAGTGTGTAACATAGATCTAAGTGAACAAAAACATCCTGCAAAGTTTTAAATATGAAAGTCCACCGTATACAAAGTTATTGTCTCTCAAAAGTAAGAGTCGACTCTGAGTCAATTTAATGAATCGTTTTTCCAATGAGTCATTTTTATTTTCGTTGTGACGTCAAGACGAAAAATTATCAAATTGGCCGCGCACACTCATTGCGTGTGCAGCGCAGACACCAGAGAAATCCTGAAAACATCATTTCGACAACAAGACGCTGTTCTGAAGTGCGAATCAAAAGCGACCTTTTTTTCACTGCCCAGAGACGAGCATGTGAAGAATCAGTGGCTAGAGTTTATATTTACAACTATACCACACAAGTATAGCCCAACCTTGTGTGTGTTCACCATTTTAATGACAATTCCTTTACAAACACAAATGCTTTCAAGTGTGGATTCGCGAGTCGTCTGATACTGAAGGAAGGTTCAGTACCAAGTTAATTTGGATCAGCTTCCTCCTCCGAATCACAACCTATAATTATTATTAATAAATGTTGCTTTTATGTGTTTTGTAGCATGCTCAATAAGTGTGTGTGTGTGTGTGTGTGTGTGTGTGTGTGTGTGTGTGTGTGTGTGTGTGTGTGTGTGTGTGTGTGTGTGTGTGTGTGTGTAAGTTACGCTCAGCGCAGCTTCTAGGTCTCCAATGGCAATTTGTTTGTCGTTGTTATTGGAATTGTCATAAAGAATAGACTAGAGCAATACCTTGTAAGTTAGTACTGCAGTGCTTTATCAATATGTTTACGCGTTGGGCTAACGCAAACAATAACTGACTGGGTCATCTGACCAATCACCGCAGATAAGGAGGGGTTTGGAAAAATGAGTCGTTGAACGAATCATTAGGGAGTCGTGAGCAAATCAGGAAAAAATAAATGCATATTATAAGACAACAAAAGTGTTTTTTGTCATTGCATGCATGTAGAACTGTTGTTGGGGACTCCCAGAACAATATTAGGAACATTTTAAATGCCATAATAGGTGCCCTTTAATTCAGCCAGTTCACATACCTGTATTTACTTCCTGTTTTCGGTCGAAGTCCACAGTAGTCGATTGTCTCCCCAATGATCGCGCGCGCAAACTCAACAATCGACTACTGTGGACTTCGACCGAAAACAGGAAGTAAATACAGGTATGTGAGCTGGCTGAATAAACATCATTTTTATTATTATCTTTCACATCTACTGCAGTCAGATTCACCGTGTTCACTCTGAATAACACCACTCACATGGCTGTGCACTTGTAATGACACATCAAGGATGTTAAGAGGCTAAAAGCAGGTTTAAAACTTGCCCTGTTTAAGTCAACAGGGTGCAAATTTTAATAAGAGGATAACATGGTGTAGGACACACTGATTTTTGTCGTTGTTCTCTGTACTGACAGCACTCCAAATTTACAAAAAAATGAGCTCAATGTTAAAATTGACCGGAGTTCTCCTTTAATCTTAATAAAAAATACAGCTGTTCATTGTTTGTTCATGTTACTTCACAGTGCTAATGATAACAAGATATTAAGAAAGTATTAGTAAATGTTGAAGTTAACATTCACAACAATGAATAACTGCTGCATAAGTGGAGTTCATTATTAATTCATGTAGTTAACTAATGAACCTTATTGTAAAGTGTTACTGAAATTTCAGTGTGCCGTTTCAGTCGCACCCCATAAACACAAGCACGTGTGGCGTCTCCCAGCATGCACGCTAACCTGCTGTCCTGGGGGTGGGGAGTGCAGCGGAGCCTGGAGGCCCATCTGGTGAGAGATGATTGGCTGCGACTGGACCTGCTGCATGCGGATTGGCTGGTTGAGGAGCGAGCCTGGTGCAGGGAGAGCTGCTGGTGGAGGGGGGGGCTGATCTGGAAGGAGGCTGGGGGGGAGGCACTGAGTGCGGGCAGCATGGCCGAGCGGGGCAGGCCGTGTCGGGGAGCCCCCGCTGCGTAGCTCTGGAGGTCTGAGAGGGGGAAGGGGTACGGGGAGGAGGGCTGGGGCGGGACGCTGTACAGGGGGGTGTTGGGGGGCATCATGTGTGACGACGGCTGGCTAGACTGCCCGCTTTTGCTCTCCACCGGGTCACTGTAGGTCTGAGGGAGAGAATGTGCACATCATTAAATGCATCGAAAACAATGAAGGACAGAAAATGCACATCATCAAATGCAGAAATGGTGTAGGATTTACTTATAAATTGCTAGTAAATTTCACAAATAATTAAAGAAATGGTAGGTAACACGTGATATTTTGAAGTAGAATGACTGAAATGGTATTTTCTTGTAAAACGCACTCCATAATCTTTATTTTCAACTTCAAAAGATTTTTTTTACACTGTAAGTGTTAGAGCTGCACGATTATAAATTGAGAATCATGATTTTTTTTGTTTTTTTTCAAAGAGAAATCACAATTCTGAACAGACAATTAAACAAAATATCATGTAATTTACTAGAGGTTCTGACAAAAGCTTACTTGCTGCAGTCTATTTAGTCAAGTCATCTTCATTTCTATAGCGCTTTTAACAATGTAGATTGTGATATTGGAAAATCAAAGTAACAGAGATTGTTTTGGCTTTATGACAGCTCTAGAATAAAGTTATTTTACAGCTAAAGTTAGTTTTAATTGATTCACTTCCGTCGCAACGATCATTAGTTATTAACTTAGCGGCCGCTAACATGACACCGTTTTAACAGAAAACTCTTAAGTTCTCTCTACGCAAACTTTAAAAACGCGAACCCGCGAGAGGATAGCTAGCCTCCGTTTTGTTTGACAATACTTCGAACGTCAACAAGAAGTGACGTCACCCGACATCGCTTAGAGCAGCTTTAAAAGAATATTTAATTTGAATTCATTGTTTTTTTGTGAAAAAAAAAAAAAAATCGGATTGAATGAATGATTCAATGACTCACTTACTAAATTCACTTTTTTCATTACTGGATCAATCAGCATTTTTGAATGATTCTCTTGAATGAACGATTCAATGACAAATACATTTTAACAGTCACGTGTCGCCACCTACTGGTGTAACGATATAATGATGCAATCGTTATTTGAAGCAACATCTTACTTTCAAAAGCTGAAAAGAAGTTCTCCTTTAATCGCTTCTGTAGACAACATTAGTGTTTATATCCCAACTATAAACTTTTATCCCAGTACTTAATAATAATAATTTGAATTATTGTAAGACAGAAATAACGATTCTGTGTGGTTGAAAAGACTGTTTGTAAAGAACAGATTTAAATGTTCTGGTGAGATTTTGTCAGTTTTAATAAAACTAGCCGAACGACTGTCATTTAAGAATAATATCGAGATCGCCATCTTTTAACGATTAATCATGCTGCTTAATATAGTCAATTAGAATTATTTTATCAGTAGAACAATTTGAGATGTTCGTAGTGTTGACACACAGACTCCAAAACTTTATGATCAGCTTTTTCAGCATGATTTTAGAAGAGCATCTTTGCGTTTAAATGGAAATGAAATCTCATTTGTTTCTCCTAGACATCACTGAGCTAGAAAATAAAGTCTCCAGCATCTCACATGTTTCTAGGAGAAAAAGATCCCAGAAATCTCTCGTGTCTGGGAGAAATCTCAACTGCTTGGATTTCCCAAAGTATGCAATCAAAGATCATTTATGATCTCATACATTTCTCATCAAATGATCACATATTGTTAGAGCCCTCATTTAACATGTATTTTAGGTGGAACATTTGAGGTGATACTTCAATGAATCCTAAATGAACATCATTCTTTTGGAGACCGTGCAACAAACCGAAGTGCCAGTCTTTAGGACAGCAGAAAACCACAGTGAGAAACAGTAGAAACACCAATCGCACGAACACATCTATCTCTGATTTGTCAAATTGAGAGCATGCGCTTACAGCAGAGCATTGTTTCATTACAGTTTTACGCATCGTAAATGGCAATATGTTTTTCAAATGCCAGAGCGTGATGGGCAGTCGGTCGTGTTCATCAGCTGTCACAATCGTGGCGCTTTCATAATGCCTCATATTTATTGAGCAGAACATCTAAACTGATCAACATGAAAAGATTGAGGGCTGAATCTGTGTCCATAGAGAACCCAAAGCGCGTGGACGTGATTGTTTGAGCGAGCACATCTGCTTCGGACATTTTCAAACATTTCTCTTTAAATTAAACAAGTGGAGACTGTCCAGGTCCTGAACGTACATCATCACACACACACACACACACACACACACACACACACACACACACACACACACACACACACACACACACACACACACACACACACACACACCATATGATCGGTTTCAAAAGCTGTGCGAGAAAAGAAAAGTTATTGATGGTGCCATTAACCGCCTCATATTTCATAAAACCTCAAAACAACATTACAAAACTAGAGTTTCACTTTTTTTTCTAAGTCTCTCAGATATGTTTTGGATAAAATGATGACAATAGTAAAAATGCACTTTTACACAAACCCTTATTTATATAAATCTACTAAGAGAATAATGCATCACACTGTAAAATAGCACCAGGTGCATGAGTTTAAACACTCTCAATCTTCACATTTGCCACCAATTCTTTTAGTCTTAATTATGCATAAAAACCTAATTTATGAGTAAAAAGAGTCGTCATCTTTTCATGAGTGTATGTTTCAAGTTTTGGGCCGTGAAAACGATGTGCATTTGATAGTTAGACCAATTTTTTTCTATCATATTTCCCTCCTTTTCAATGCATAAGAGTATACGAACACATCAAGCAAAGCATCTGCCAAAAACAGATTTTGACGAAATATTTAATTATACGCAATGAAGGATGAGAAAGGCGTTTAATAAAAGCCTCTGAGTTTGATGAATACTGTATTCACGGCTTAATCAACGCTCTTGTTTTGGGCCAAGGAGCTCAGAGAGCGAGGTATGGGAAAGAAGAGAGAGTGTTTAGCATGAAAATGCAATTTGCGTTTTTCAAAAGAGAAACAATGAATGTAAAATTAGTGGTTTGAAATCGCAGTGTTTTATTATGCAGATGAACGTATGCAATGAAACGACAGATCATGCTGATTTCTGCTCGTTTCAGTCTGTCAAATCACTTTGGCAAATTTGCTATCGATTTATGGATCGTGATGTCGGCCGGCCGAGCAATCCCATAGATTAAAACAACGGTTAGTGACCGCAGAAACAATATGGTTAGGGTTGAACTAACGATGCTGTTTTTGGGAGTGTATTTATGAGCGTGCCAACAGCATGAAGAATGAGTTCACACACAAATGAAGAATCTGTCATCTTTTACTTCCAAAAGCTGGTTGACTCAAAAGGAGAGTTCTTTACAAGGTTATTTTCTATGATAAATGATCTATGACTATAGGTGCTTCCAAATTACTGTACTTATGCACGGTTCTATGCCATTTTGTGGAATAAATAGTGAGAGTTCTGTTTTCACACTGAAAATTCCAAATAGAATGTTGATGGAAAAAAAAGAAACCGTGTAGAATGTTCATGCAGTAACTGTCACAGGAGGGGGAGGGGCTAACAGACTGATGCTGAATGACATCATCATCTTATTAAAGCAACACCAAGTAACTTTTCCTCTTCGGTCGCCCTACTGGTTGGAAACGAAATTGTCCATTGCACTTTTACTTATTATTATTTCACTGTCGGAAATAATCTAACCTACCGTCACACGCACGCTCACTGTTTACCCAGCACCGGCTTTAGAATGAACAATGTCCACAGACAAGATAGAGTATGTTACATGATTTCATAAAAGGATCATGTATTGCGACATCAGAAACTAAGAAAAACGAAATAATGACTATTGTAGCGCTTGACGTAAAGCAGTCGAATTCTGTAGTTCTTTTTGTGGTTGGGTTACTACCCGAACCCCGGAGTTACATAGTGCCAGTAAAAGCGATACAGACCCCGTCAGGCGATGGCAGACGAGTCATTTAACTTATTTTAAGTCGATGTACCATCACAAGGGTCTTGGAAATATATTATGAAGGTTGAAAAACTACTTAGTGTTACTTTAAATGAATAAACTACACGGTTGAGTACATAGCGCATATTGTGTGTCATTTGGGACACACCTTATGTCTGTCAAAGTATAATTTTAGTATTAATTATATGCTGTTATAGTATTTATTATATTTTTAAGGTTTTATTATTATATTTTCAGATTTAATTTTAGTAGTTTTATTGTGTCCTTTTGACACTTTTTTTAATCAGTTTTTTATATTTGTATTTAGCTTTAATTTATATCCTCTTCAGTTTTTTCAGTCTATATTAAAATCATTTTAGAACTTTTTATATTAGTTTCGTTCATGTAGTTTTTCATTTATTTTTTTTGATTTAAATGTTTTTAAAATTTTTTTTTTTAATTTCAATTAACAAAATGATTTAATAGTTTTAGCGTTTGTTTTAGTTAACAATAAAAACAAGCACCATATTTCTTATAAATCTTCCAAAGTCACATGATGGACTGGCATGAAATTTGGACTGTAAACATTTATTTTTTCTTCCCCTGAACTATCCCTTTAAAACACACGTACTCAAGCACTCTTGCGCTGACAGCTCTTTCCATGAAATTCTGTGCTGAAATCTTTAGTCTAATGTTTACACCCCCCAACATTAGCGCTGACCCAACGACGTGAACCCGTCCGTTACCTTGGAAACCAGGCTGGCTCGGTACGCTGCCAGGGCCTTCAGGTACTCCTTCTTCGCTGCTTCTGTTTTCCGTTTATATGCCTGCGAGGGAACGAAACACAACTGTGAATAAACACACAAACACACACAAGCGTAATGCTAGAATATGAGCACTTAACCTTCACTTTGCACCTGGCCAGTGTCACGTCAACACTGCCAACCTCATGCATCTACACAAAACACGTATAAAAACACACTATAGCTGAGCATCACGTCCAGGCTCGGCTCATTTCAGGTCAGATTGGAGGAAAAAGTTATTGCATGTAAATGCTACAATAACTACATGTTTAACCCCATAAAGATACTGTTTCATATTTGACATGCACATTTCTAAGGCCTCTAAATGATCAACATGATCATTTAATTGTAAGTTTAATTGTACAAACATCCTTTAGCTGTCTTTATGATCTGAAATCTGCACTGATATTTATCAAGTAAACACTGAAGCAACTTTAATTTACTTGATTATCCAGACGCCATTTATTAGAAAAATTAGTATCAAATATGATCATCAGGCTTTCGAGGAAGGTTTATTTGTTCATCTCTCAATCATTATATGTTTTAAAACAGAGCTTTGATAATAATCTAAGCATTTAAATATAATCTTACCAAGAGATATTATTGGCAGATATTGATATTTATATGCTTTTATGCAAGTATCTGCTGCTATACTGTTATAACAACCATCAGAATTTAATCTTTTTGTCCATATAAATATCAGCATCTGAACCAAATTGCATATTTTCCTCAATTTGAGTCTCAGAATAAAATTGAGCTCCACATTCTCACTATATCAGACAATTTCAGCCATAAAAGTCCTGATGCATAAAATATTATATATTTTAGTAAGTTTAATAAACTCTTCCAATTCAAAAATTAGATTTTTTCTGACTATTATTTCATATGCCAGTCTTTACAGGGTTAAATATCAGGGTTTCATATTGATAAGTCCACAAAAACACACACAGAGAATAATAAGTGTACATCCCACATCAAAGAAAGAAACGGACAGAAGAAAAGGATGGATGAAGAAAAGGATGGGGGTTGTGGAGGAGAAGGACAGAACTCAAGCCTGGCTTTAACGCACACAAACTGAATGAAATGCGATGTAGGCTAATGTAATTGCTTGTCAATCATTTCACATCCCAGAATTACGGTTTCCATTTCTTTTTGGCAACGAGTGCGGCCAATTCCCTCCTGAAACTGGGGCGGACATCAGAACCATTTCATCTTATGAGGAAAACACGCTTTAAATCGCTGACAAAATACGTCACGCTGCTTCCAGGCACAACGTTAAATTGCAAATGGAGAAAAAAGCGATGTGACTTAACAAGATGAATATGGCTGCAGTCCCACAGGAAGATAAAACACAGATGAGATCTCTTTAATATCTCAATTCTGGCTCCTAGACAGCAATGCGATTACACGGAGAGCGAACTTCTCAAAAATAGACAATTCCATTCTTATATTGCAGTGTTTTTATCATTATAATAAATGATTTATCCGTGCACATCATTACTGTGTTGATAATCTTGAATCAGAATAAGTTCCTCTCTTCTCTGATGATGTGGGCGGGGCTATGACCTGTCACTCACATGAGATCAGCCAATAGCAAACCACAACCATCCAATCAATTCGTCACGGACACAATCAAGCCCCGCCCACATTTGTTCTTGTTCCTGAAGCGTTTCGATCAGATATACGTTGAATAAAAGACGAGCGCAACTTCCATTTGATGCCGACTTTAAAGTTAGACTGTAATCTCACGCGTGTTGCTGGCGGAGGCTCGGATTCATATCTTCTTATGGTCATAACAATAGTTTGATCAAAACATTAATTGGGAACCTGCACAGATTCACACAACACTCACAGCAACCCAACATATGAAGGATTGAGAATACAGACACAATGAGTCCAGACAAATCTAATGAACAGCAACGACTGATTAACATTCTCATCAATGAACTAGAGAAAGACGAAAACAACTAAAAAAAAGGAACGCTTGAGAGAAGTGTATTCATATATATTTTCTCAAGTTCAACGACTGTCCTCAGTAACACTATTTTGTTTTGTCAATTAAAATTTGTTCGTTCACTAAATGTAAAATGCCTAATTCCGTACAGATTCCTTTTTTAGCATGTTTTCAGTGAGTACTAATACAATAAATTGATCAATCATTTTGGTACCGTAGTATAGATATCTGGATTATAAGTTTTTTTTGTTTATTTGTATAGGGACAGTACAAAATACCCTAGAAAGGCTTTTATAAACAAAATAAAAAACAAAACAAAAAATAAAACTACTACTCATAGAATAAAACTACCACAATGTGTCACTTAAAGACAATCAAATACCTACCTAAATTATACATATTAGAATGGAGCTTTCAACTCGAGCATAAAACTTTTACATCATTACACTTTTACGTTAAACTACACTTTAATAAAAAAAATAAAAAAAACTTTTACTTTTACATTACATTACAATTTTACATACTAAAATGATTACATTTAAATATGCGTGCAGTTCTGCACCGCTAAGGCTCGTTCAAACCAAGGATGATAACAATAACTATATTAGCGTCAATATTGTTCTGTTTATTATAAGCTTGCTATTATTAGCTCGTTAAAGCAGGATGGATTCTGATTGGCTGTTTTTATTGTTCATCAGCTGGAAAAATACTTCTGAAATTTATTCCAATGATATGATTTCTGTGCCATTATCTTTATACTTAAGGTGTATTAAAGTTATCGTCCTTGGTGTGAACTGGTAACTTAATAACTTTGCAACTATATGTCTCTATATATAATAACTCTCATTAGAGTATTAGTAGACGGTTAGGGTCCGGGTTAGTAGTTGCAAAGTTACTTATAGTCAGTAGCTATGTTTCCATCCACACGTTTTTATCCGCATTAAGTGATATCGAATGAAAAATGCCTTATGGAAACAGTAAAACTCGATTGAATTTCATGAATATCGACTCAAATGAAATGTGTTCGGTCTCATGGGATTTGATCTTGATGGATATACGGCTTATGCGATAAACGCTGATGGAAACGTTATTACGGCGCGATACATTTTGTCTAGCAAAACTTTGTTCGCAAATGTTGTCTTGAATGTTGTGCGAAAATGAATGGAAACACCTTAAAGTGTCTCAAATTAATTCAATATACCAATTTGATCGCAAAACAGCATGTGACGTCATTACACACAGGTTTTTATTTACTTTAAAGCCGTTGGGTGGAAACACACTTTCACCAGCTTTATTCACATGAGTTTTTTTACCGAACTTCAGATAATTCCATTGACGAGTGGATGGAAACTTGGTCTGTTGGAGAGCATCACAATAAAGTGTTACTTTGACCTCAACACTTGATACACAAATGTAAAACGGCATCAAACGGCAAAAAAAACAACAACAGTAACTGCATAATTTATTCATACTGCAATGTATGAACTCATGATCCCTTAATATTTCATCAATATTTGGCAAGATTCTTCTTTTAGACAACTACTATTAAGTTTGACTATAGTTGGGACAATTCTCTTGGTCTAACATGGATTTTTATGCATTTAATTTAATTTCTTAGTATGTAGTTTCTATTTTACAGAGCTTCGTGAGTGTGAATTTAGAGACACCAAGTGATATAATTGTGTCAGCGTGTTTGAAGAATCACTGAGTAGTTTCATTTAACCAACAGAAGAAAAATAACTATAAATTACTCTCAAATACCTTCAGCGAGCGTAAGTTTGTGACCTAGCGTGTTGCTAGTTAAATATTGAACGGGGTGGCGTGGTTTTTTGTAGTAATGAACTCCCAAGGAGCTTCCAGCAGCTTTGGTTTCAAATTAATTTAACCTCCACTAATGAGTGGCCCTAACGACAGCAGCTCTTAAATAAATTACCATGCCTAAGGATTTCTAATTATTCCAAAGTGAGCGGATTCATTAGCAATTGAAGCCGTCAGAGAGGGAGCAGGTCGCTATGAATTAGAAGTAACGGGAGCATGTGTTGGCGTCTTAATCGTGACACGCCGCTCGCCCCCCGCAGAATTAGCTGTAATTGTACCTTAATGAAATGTTCTTGTTTGATAACCGGTTAATTATGGAAGACAATAACTCGTGAGACCCGCTGACACGGGGAGCGGGCTGGGACCCGGAGGGGAGAGAGAGAGATCGAGCTGAAGGAGGCCTGGACAGAAGACGTCACAACTCTTTATTTCTGTGTGAATCTGAAGAACAGAGACACCGCTGATAGTGACAGCATGAGAAACAACACTCGTGAGTTTGATACGTTATTATCTAGCGCTGGACGATCCCACAGACCTTCCAGAAGAGCAAAGCCTGATAATTAATGAGACCGACGCTCCGGTGACATTCCCACAGAGGAACGGGATCATTATTACACACCAGCACAAAACAACACGAGTCTCATGGAAACATGTCCGGGTCACATGACACACTCAGATTTCTCATCATTGTGATGCTGCGTTTGACTACATTTGAGTTTTATTTCCGAATTAACTTTATTTAAATCAGAATGCATAAAAGATAATTAAACTATTGCTTCGATGATAGATAATCCAACATGACATCATGACTTTTGCGTAAACATACACGCCACTTTTATAAGTCAAGTGGCGTGTTATCTATACGCATTTTGAGCTATCCGCGTGTATGCGTGTATATCTACGCCGTTAATGTGCGAGTGATTCCGAGTGTATGTACACGCCGTTAAATGTCCGAGTGAAATGAAGAAAAACCTAGATCTACATCTGGCGAGCGATATTTTTTGTCCTAGGATGGTAGGGGAACACTTATTAATGGTATTAACCCCAGTGACGGGTAGGTTTAGGGACGGGGTTGGGGTAGGTCATATATTTATATATACAGTAATGTAACGTTAAGTCAACGGCGTTCATAAACACGCTGAAAAGCGATTATGCGTGTTGATAGCACGCCAAAAATGGAAATACGAATTGGCGTGTCATACATACGCTATTTCATGAGATCAGTCTGGATAAACACTTCTACGTTTAATAGCCTACAATTTAAAAAAAAAAAAAAAAATGTTTTTTCACATTACAGTAACGAGAATTCGGGGGAGGGGTGCTAAATTTGAATGATATCATAATGCAAATAAAAAAAAAAGTTAATCATTATTTCAACTTTAAAAAAAAAAATTATTATTACATATGAAGTGTGGGAGAGGTGTCCAGAAAAATATCTGGACATATACTTGAGATTTATGCATTAAAAAAAGTGTAAAAAAAAAGTAAACATTTTCATCATTATAATGCAATGCAAATAAAATGGTAATGGTTCATATTTATTTAAAATATTATTTTTAAAAACAATATAATATAATAAATATAATACACACACAAAAGTTATTGAGATTTATGCAAAAGAAAAAGAGTAAAATTTTTAAATATCAATAAATAAATACATTAAAATAAATATTGGGGGAGGGGTGCGCTAAATTTTCATGATAATAATGTTACAATGCAAGAAGTGGTAATGTAATTTTTTTATGAAATATGAAGTACATATCTAGAATATCTGGAAAAGTTCTTGAGATTTAGGGAAAAAAGTAAAAAAAAAATAATTTAAATAAATATAAATGTATGTGTGTATATATATATATATATATATATAAAATATTAAATACAAAACAAGAAAAAAAGTAAAAAATATAAATAAATAAATTAAAATAAATATTGGGGGAGGGGTGAGCTAAATTTTCATGATGATAATGTTACAATGCATAAGTGGTAATATTAACTTTTTTTATGAAATATGAAGTACGTATCTAGAATATATCTGGAAAAGTTCTTGAGATTAAAGAATAAAGGTCTAAATATATATATATATATAAGTATAAAGTATATTATTAACATAAGTATAAAGTCATTGGACCGTGTGTGTGTGTTGTGTGTGTGTGTGTGTGTGTGTGTGTGTGTGTGTGGCAGACGAGCGGAGCCGCTCTTTAATGAACGGGGTGTGACTGGAGCGCTGGAGCTTCTCTAAGCAGTAAATAAATGTTAGGGAATGAGGGCTTATTGCCTGCGGTTGAGAGGGCGGCTGGAATTATGCCTGTTCAGTCACCGCGGTTCTACATCATTTAACATATTCATCATTCACATGACTGACAGGTCAGGGCCATCACTAAAAGAAATGACAGTCATCTATTGGAGCAGAGGCCTATCAATCATCCACTAATGGCCCTATCAGAGCGGCTCCTCGTGACTCCTCCCCCTTCACACAATACTGCGCTTTGAGGACGCAAGCATAATGTTGTGTGAGATTAATATGAGCACTAAAGCTCATCGCATACACCCTTAGAGCAGAATATAAAGACCAGAATTCAATTAACTTTAAATCGGCATAAATAAAAGGTAACATCTGGACATATACTTGAGATTTATGCATTAAAAAAAAGTGTACAAATTTTCAGCATAATGGGAAAAAAAGGGTGTTCGGTGTGAAAAAAATGACACTCAGAAACTAAATTTAGCAAATAACTACAAAAAAACGGCATTAAACGCACTGAATTAATTCATTATTGGATTGATGGATAGATGATAGATGCATAAACATGCGGTCTGGACAGGCTAGGGATTGAAAGTGTAAAACTTTGCCTTTCTACACGTCCAGTTGGGCCAAACGTAAGTAGCAGGTGATGATCTCACCGAGACGAGATGACATAACCAGCGCTAATCAGCGAATTAAACGCACCTCGGGGACACATGACCTCATGACCTCATCAGCTCCAGCGACACAGAACAGATGCGTTGAGTTGAGTCACGAAGAAACAACCCCTTTCCCAACAGAGAGAAAGAGTCACCTTGTTATCCCAGATACATAAACACAACACACAGACGCGCCGCCCAAGGACAAGCCTTATTATGCTAGGAATCTGTGAAGAAAAAGCACGAGTTTTCCAGCGAACGAAGGGTTAAAATGCACAAACAATAACATTTGTGTGAGCAGATGTCCTTGAGGGGGATTGAAGGGCGCTGGGTGATGGCTAATCTCGTATTCTCAGCATGATCGAATCACCAGGCAACAGATATAAATAAAAAGAGCCCAGGAAATGAGGAATTCACATTCAAGGGTGTCAGCAGCAAAATGAAGATTCATGGTGAAGAGGGGAGAGTGAAGGAGGCAAAAATTAACTGCAAATAAAAGGACACACAGCTCTGAGAGAGAGAGAGAGAGAGAGAGAGAGAGAGAGAGAGAGAGAGAGAGAGAGAGAGAGAGCGAGAGAGGAGAGCGAGCGAGAGGAATATCAGTGGTGAACACACACTCTCTGTCACTGAGGCAGGTGCTCTTATTTGACACGCAATAGCAGCCGTGTGTTATGGAGGATATGCTAAAAATACAGCGGCCATCTCACACACACACACGCACACACACACACGCACCACACACACACACACACACACACACACACACACACACACACACACACACACACCTCAGTCGAGCTTATGCACAGCTCATTACTACAACACACACAACCACACACACACCACACACACACACACACACACACACACACACACACACACACACACACACACACCACTAATACTGGAGAATCACTCACATAAACACTTAAAAATCATCTGTCTACCTGAATATACAAATGCGTTTGAAAAATTAATGCTTTATTCAGCAAGGATGCTTTAAATTGATCACGGTTTGCACAAAAATGAAGCAGCAAAACTGTTTTCAACTGTGATAATAATCATAAATGTTTCTTGAGCATCAGATCATCATATTATAGTGATTTCTGAAGGATCATGTGACACTGAAGATGGAGTAATGATGCTGAGAATCCAGCTTTGATCACAGGAATAAATTACACTTTAATATATATTCACATAGAAAACAGTTATTTTGAATTGTAATAATATTTCACTGTTTCTGATGTATTTTGGATCGGAAATGCAGCCTTGGTGAGCAGAAGACTTCTTTTAAAAGCATTAAAAATCTTTACAAACTCAAGATTTGAATGCCATCCCTCCATCCATCCATATATCATCCATCCATCCATCCCCTCCATCCAGATATCATCCATCCATCCATCATCCATCCATCATCCATCCATCCATCCAATATCATCCATCCATCCCATCCATCCATCATATATCATCCATCCATCCCTCCATCCATCCTTCATATCATCCATCCATCCATCCCTCCATCATCATCCATCCATCCATTCACCATCCCTCCATCCATCCATCCCATCCATCATCCATCCATCCATCCTCCATCCATCCATCCATCCCTCCATCATATAATCCATCCATCCCTCCATATATCATCCATCCATCCCTCCATCCATATATCATCCATCCACCTCCATCCTCCCTCCATCCATATATCATCCATCCCTCATCCAATCCATCCCTCCATACCATATCCATCCATCCTCCATCCCATCCATACATCCATCCATCCCTCATCCAATCCATCCATCCATCCACCATCCATCCTCCATCCATCCATCCATCCTCCATCCATCCATCCCTCCATCCATATCTCCATCCATCCCTCCATCCATCCCATCCATCCCTCCATCCATCATCCATCCATCCATCCATCCATCCTCCATCCAATTCCATCTCCATCCCACCATCCTATCCCATCCATCCCTCCTCCATCATCCATCCATCCTCCATCCATATCATCCATCCTCCATCCATCCATCCATCCCTCCATCCATATCATCCATCCTCCTCCATCCATCCATCCTCCATCCATCATTATCCATCCATCCCATCCATCCCTCTATCCTATCATCCATCCCTCCATCCAATCCATCCATCCCATCCATCCATCATATCATCCATCCCTCCATCCACCATCCATCCTATCCATCATAATCCATCATCCCTCCATCCATCCATCCATCCTCCATCCATATATCATCCATCCCTCCACCATCCATCCATCCCTCCATCCATATATCATCCATCCCTCCATCCACCATCCATCCCTCATCCACCTCCATATATCATCCATCCACCATCCATCATCCATATATATCCATCCCTCCATCCATCCATCCATCTATCCATAATCATCCATCCATCCATCCATCCATCCTCTCATCCATCCCATCATCATCCATATATTCTCCATCCACCATCCATCCCTCCATCATATATCATCCATCTCATCCATCCATCCATCCATTCCATCCATATATCATCCTCCCATCATTCCATCCCTCCATCATCATCTATCCCTCATCCATCATCATCCATATATCATCCATCCATCACATCCCATCCAAATCTTTACCATCCATCATATTCCCTCATCACCATCATCCATATCCACCATCACAATCCCTCCATCCATATATCATCCATCATATCCATCCCCATCTATCTCTCCATCCATATACATCCATCCATCATCCATCCCTCCATTATCTCCTCATCCATATATCATCCATCCATCCATCCATCCATCCAAAATCTTTGACAAAGCTGATATTTCATAAAATATCAGCTAAACTAAACTAAACAACTCCAGAGCCATAAAGACCACTTTTAACAATTGTACATGTTTGCAACTAAACGTGTGTGTGAATGCACTGACTTGTTTCTGTTCTTCCCAGACTGTCCCCATGGAGGCCACGATCTTGGAGACGTCCCCGAAGGTGGCGTTGGGTTTGTCCCTTGATAGCGGCCTGAGTGTCCCTGAAGAAGGCGCGTACGCTGAGACGGGCTTCTGCGGCTCGTTCGGGTCCTTCTTTTTCTTCTTCTTCTGAGGTTTGGGCTTGGGCTTCATCATGTCAGAGGAGGGTCGCTTCTCTCCTGTGATCTGAAGAGAAAGAGAGAGAAAACCAGTGAGTCGTGATGCATTTACTCGAGTCGACAAGAATGAGGAATTTTCTAAAACTCAAAAGCAAAAACTCTTGTGCACAAATAGTCACTGTTTCATTGTTGCATGTTTGACAGCAGCCAAGTTTCCATCCACTTGTCAATCGAATTATCTGAAGTTCGGTAAAAACTCATGTAAATGCGGCTGGTGAAAGTGTGTTTCCATCCAACGGCTTTAAAGCGAATAAAAACCTGTGTGTAATGACGTCACATGCTGTTTTGCGATCAAATTGGTTTATCGAATTGATTTGAGACATTTTAAGGCGTTTCCATTCATTTTTGCACAACATTCAAGCAAACATTTGCAAACAAAGTTTAGCTAGACAAAATGGATCGCGCCGTAATAAAGTTTCCATCAGCGTTTATTGCATAAGCCGTATATCCATCAAGATAAAATCCCATGAGACCGAACGCATTTCATTTGAGTCCATATTTATTGAGTCGATATTCATTAAATTTAACTACACAATTAGATAATACCAGTTTAGCTCAACCAGTGACCCAGCAATGCTTCATGTTGTTCAGTCTGTGTGTAAAAAGAGCATTAGTTATTAAAGAAAAAACACCTCAGCAAAACATGATCAGCTCAAAGTGTCCCAATCATTTTTGGTTACAAATTTGTATAAATGTTACTGGTGTTAGTCACTGTATGAAGAATATTTGGGTATAATATGTCACAGTTTACTTTATTTTGCTCTCCTCACGTACATAAATAAACTATAGTGTACTGTACACACTTTTAAGAAAATATGAAAAGTTTTATTTTTTTTGGTGTGTGAATAATTTTTGGTTGGACTGTACAAAGACGATGCATTTATATTACTTAAGAATGAAAGAAGAAACTTTTTGGGGAAAAAGTGCATTGCGCAATACATTAAAATAGACTTAATAATAATTAATAAATTAATATACTTATTAATAAATAATAAATACTTAACTATTGGGAAAAAGTGCATTACGCAACACATAAAATAGACTTAATAATAATTAATAAATTAATATACTTATTAATAAATACTTAACTATTGGGAAAAAGTGCATTGCGCAATATGGCAAAATAAGTCCCACATTACATAAAATAGACAATTGTGGATTGGTAAAGTCTACAAATCAGTGCTGGAATAATTCTAGTTCAGTTTCCTTGAAGAGCAAAGAATAAAAATGAAATATTAAATGCATGTGTAGTTTGTTGATATCTAAGAGTTCTTCAAGTGCGTCTCCGTCTCCCAGCATGCACTGCTGTTCCAGTCACATGCATGTTTGGCGATGCAAATGCGGGTTGTCTTTTATCTGCAAACATCATGAAATAAAAATGGGATGCAGTGGATTGCAGAATGCTTTCAGTCAAGCGCCGGCGCTGTAATCTACTCTGACAGTTCATGACTCTCTTCTGAGCGCTCAAACATTGCGGCTGAAATTGATTTCTTAATGCAGAGTCCAGCAGACGTTGTTAATATCCCATTTGAATCAGTGCTGCATCATCTCATGTCTGATGCACACTAATATGCATTTCTTCATCTAAAACCACTGTGCATTTAAAATAGAAACACAACTCCATTATTTAAATGAGTAGAAATGAGGATACGGACAGAGAGAAATAAAGAAACAATGCATCTTTGTCTTTAATGGGAGCGGAAACACAGAAGAGTTCTAGCAAACGAGTGAACGAGGTTTCTAGGGCAGAACTTGATGGTTAGATAACATCATTCTCTCTCATCAGCATTTTCAATGTACCAAAAAAGAGAAACTAATTTGACGAGAGAGGAAATGTAGCATGAATCACTGATGCTCCATTAAAATCTCCATTCACGACTGACTTTACATGTGATTTACATGATGATGATCACGCACAACAACATTAGGGACATTACACTGTCAAAACCAGTCTTCAAGATCAAGCGACATCATAAACTAGCACTTCATAACTCACAAACAACAGATTTTTTGTCTTAATGTGGAAAAAAAAACATGCTACATACTAAAGACTAGACTTATATTAACATATGAAGTATACCTACCTACATATAATATATATTAAAATTATATAATTAAGTTTTATTATTCAATCTTATATATTTAATTAAATTATTATATATAATTATATTATAAGTGTTTATAATATTTAATATAAATTAAATATAATAGAATTATATAGTGTTTTGAAATGATGAAAAAGACTATACTAATATATTATATTAATACTATTATTACATATACTAATATATTAATATATTACTTAATAATAATATATGAATATGCTAATATATAATATTATATATTTATATATTACTCAATAATACTATATTAATATGTTAGTATATAATATTACATATAAATTATGTAAAAAAATATAAAAAAGTGAACACTAAAATCTAGACTTAGATTAGTATAGAAGTAGTCTTTAATTAATATATAATTTAATAATAATATATTTATATGTAATATTATAAACTAATATATATATATATATATATATATATAATTAAATTATATTATTCAAAGCTTTATATCGTTTTTTTTAATTATGAAGAAAAGAAAATATATTAAAGTAAATATTAAAGACTATTCTTATACATTATTATATATATATATATATAAAGTAATAATATGGTAATTATATATATATATATATATATATATATATATATATATATATATATATTATATATATATATATATTAATTCGTATTTTATTATTAATTTTGTTATTTAAAGTTAACTAACAATAATTTAATATTAGTTCAATAAATTGTTCTGCAAAATAAGACTCAACTTCCAGGAAATACATCAACACAGAAAATAAACAATTTCATGTCCAAAACTATGTTTTCAATATTAATAAAATTTCATAGCAGAAATCTTCATATGTGATTTGAGTAGAGCATATGTGTCTCTCCGAACTGTCGAAACGCAGAGAGAGGATTTGATTTGAATCGAGTCCAAACATGTTGTCAGTCCAATGTTTTTTTGGAGAGTGAATATGTTGAGTATGTAGTACAGTGCACTAGTTCCTCATACTTTACACCAGTTCTCGTCTTATTGAGGCGATAATAAACTTCAGAAGACTTTTATGAAGTTTGCCAACGCTGCTTTAGCAAATGCAATGTGTGCTCTCAATATTCTGCTTTGTGTTTGATGTGAAAACGAGTTTGCGTGCGTTAGAGTAACACGATAAAGAGTTTTTAATGTATGTGCATGATTGTACGTGTTTATGCATACTCCACATTCAAACATGTCTCATATGTGTATGCATGTGCATGTCCTATATGTGCACAGCTGCATATTTCCAAACTAAAGACTCCTGGATTCAATTAAAGTGCAAAATCACACACATTCACACGTGCATAAATACACACAGCATATGTCAATTACACACACACACACACACACACACACACACACACACACACACACACACACACACACACACACACACACACACACACACACACACACACACACGCCAGGTAATGCATTCAGATTGGAATCTAAATGCTTCAGATTTATATACATTTAATTTGATTAAGCGTAAACAAACACACATGCCCTCCATAAGCGCACGGCACATTCCAGAGGAAAATTAAACGCAGGATGAATGAGTTTGTGTCAGTGTCACAGAGTTTAAATGCATTAGTGTGTGTGTGTGTGTGTGTGTGTGTGTGTGTGTGTGTGTGTGTGTGTGTGTGTGTGTGTGTGTGTGTGTGTGTGTGTGTGTGTGTGTGTGTGTGTGTGTGTGTGTGTGTGTGTGTGTGTCGAGGAGCATTTCCAGCACTGTGGAATACCACTGGGAATGAATTGTTCTCTTTGTCCAGACGGCATTATTATTAAAATCCAGCAGGATGACTGAAAGACTTGTGACTTATTTCGACTGGCTTTAGATCGACTCGGGCCAGGTATAATCGCACCGGACTCGAGCTGCGTTAGGCCGGACTCTTCCGTAAGCTCGCTGAAGAACAATGTCATTTAAACATCATGTAAGTTAATTCACTCTTTGTATTCTCCAATCCAATTAAGCATGCAGCGCTGCGATAATGAGGGATTTCAAGCTGCCTGCGCATTACATGCAACATTCAAATTAAATTCAAACTGACACTTCCAATAAAAGGAGAGGATGACGGACAAGCAGGAGTAATTGGTTTTCTGGGACAATGAAAATGAAAAGAAGGATAGAGAGTGAGAGAGAGAGAGAGAGAGAGAGAGAAACATGTTTTTGCCAGCAAATCACAGTGAACAAAAGACGTCAAGATGTGAAGTTAAAATGCAGAGATTTGTAAACACTATTGAGACGCACGGAAAACATTCTCACTGAAGTTGCTTTTAAATAAAGAGAGGAAATTATTCTCCAAGCTCTCGTCTGCCGTTTATGCTCCTTTATAACGCGCAACAGATGTCTCCGGAAGTAAAAATCACATTCATTATTCTCCATAGATAAACCTTTCAGATCTGCCATGAGCGCTGAGGTCATTCACTGATGATGTATGATTCTGTAGCCAAAAAAAAATATTATAATAATAATATTTTTTGGGCCGTGCAACACTTTGTGGGTCAGCAAGAGTTTGTCATGTTTTTAAAAGAAGTCTCTTCTGCTCACTAAGCCTGCATTTATTCGATCAAAAATATTCTATGAGATATTATTAGAATTAAAATCAGCTGTTTTCTATGTGAATATATAGTAAAGTGTAATATATTCCTGTGATTTTCAGCATCATTACTCCAGTCTTCAGTGTCACATGATCCTTCAGAAATCACTATAATATGATGATCTGATGCTTAAGAAACATTTATGATTATTATCAATGTTGATAACAGTTTATATTTTTGTGGAAACCCTGATTTATTTTATTTTTCAGGATTCTTTGATGAATAGAAAGTTCAAAAGAACAGCATTTATTTATTTTGTAACATTGTTTACTGTCACTTTTGAGCAGCTGAATGTGTTTATGCAGAATAAATTATTAATTTCTGACTTTAAACTTTTAAAATCTAGAGTAAATCTAACAATCATTGACTACAAATTGATAGTCATCACTAATGCTTTACAATAAGCTGATGCAATGAACTAACGATAATTGTACAGCATGCATTAATCTCAGTTATTAGTAATTTCTGCATATATTTTTAACATTCCAAGGTGTATCAATTAATATTGCTTATTTTAAGCAAACACACTACCGTTCAAAAGTTTGGGGTCAATACAATTTTTCTTTTTTTTTTTTAAGAAATTAATACTTTTCTTCAGAAAGGACGCATTAAATTGATCAAAAGTGACAGTAAAGACATTTATAATGATGCAAAATATTTATGTTTTAATTAAATGCTTTTCTCTTGAACTTTCAAACAATCCTGAAACAAATGAATCACGGTTTGCACAAAAATATTTGTGCAAATATATTATCAACTGTGATAATAATCATAAATGTTTCTTGAGCATCAAATCATCATATTATAGTGATTTCTGAAGGATCATGTGACACTGAAGACTGGAGTAATGATGCTGAAAATCACAGGAATAAATTACACTTTACTATATATTCACATAGAAAACAGCTGATTTACATTATAATAATATTTCACAATATTACTGGGTTTGTTTTGTATTTTTAATCAAATAAATGCAGCCATGGCGAGCAGAAGAGACTTCTTTCAAAAACATTAAAAATCTCACCGAGCCCAAACTTTTGAACAGCAGTGTGTGTTAACTAAGAAGAACATGTTTATGATACATAATGCATTAATAAATGTTATTGTAAAGTCTGTCTAAGGAGAAAATGCATGAAGTCTGCGCTGCATTCTGCTGTTAAATAACGTGCAACTTCATGCCGATCGCTCTGTAAAACGCCAGATCTTTGGAGGAAACGTTGATGTACCTTTGAGTGGTACTTTGCTTCCTCTTCCTGGGCGGAGCTTGAGGGGGAGGGCGTGGCGGACTGACTTCCTGACGATGACGGGGAACCGTGTGTAAAGGAGCCTTGGCCAATCTGAGAGCTGAGCTGGGACAGGGCGCTCATGGGGTGGGGCAGTATCCGGGCAGATCTGTTTAGCATGGGGCTGTGGTGGGCACGGGGGTAATAACTGCCCGCTTGCCCTGCAAACGCCGGCATCTAGGGTGAGAGAAGAAGACCAGACTTTACTACGAGTAATTTTGAAAAGAAATAACCAATTGTGGCCGGTTCGGCTTAAAGGCCATTGCACACTGAAGGCCATTGCACACTGAATCGAAATTCGCATTCGAAATTTTCGCACGTTGAAAAATTCGACCTCACGTTATGTCAATCACGCTTGCCTCCGAAACTTTCGTCCGTCATAAAAAAAATCGGATCGGGTTCGATTTTCTGCGTTTTTCGCATCGGTAGCAAGCAGTTTGAATGGTGTTTTGACAATTCAGAGCCAACGAATCACGAATACGGAAAAACGCATACGAAAATTTCGGCCTCAGTGTGCAGTGTGGCCCTGAGTCCGAAATTCGCATCTGAAATTTTCGCACGTTAAAAAAAAATTCGACCTCACGTTATGTCAATCACGCTTGCCTCCGAAACTTTTGTCCATCATTAAAAAAATCTGATCGGGTTCAATTTTCTGCGTTTTTCGCATCCGTAGCAAGCAGTTTGAATCGTGTTTGAATGGTGTTTTGACAATTCAGAGCCACCGGATCACGAATACGAAAAAAACGCATACGAAAATTTCGGCCTCAGTGTGCAATGGCCTTGAGTCCGAAATTCGCATCGGAAATTTTCACGTTCAAAAATAAATACGACCTCACGTTATGTCAATCACACTTGCACACTGTCTCTGAAACTTTCGTCCGTCTTAAAAAAAAAACGATTTTCTGCATTTTTCGCATCCGTAGCAAGCAGTTTAAATGGCGTTTTGACATTTCAGAGCCACCGAATCACGAAAAAACACATACAAAAATTTCGGACTCAGTGTGCAATGGCCTTTAGTCTTTTCTCTTCTACAGAGCCCCTTTACAAAGATATTCGCTTCTTCCCTCACCCTTTGAAGCAGACGTCTGATAATTGGTGGCTAGTTAAGGTTAAGCTAAGTTCATTATATGATAACTACAAAACAAAGCTCTTATCAATGCATTAACCTAATTTAAGGAGGCCGTAGATATACGACGCTATGCAAAACTTGCATTGCAACTGAACCCTGGGGTTTTGAAAGTGTCCTTTATAGTTTCAGCCTGACTTATATCATAAACAGATTAGAGAGTGATCTAGATAGATAAACATCATTTACTGTAAGTCATCAACCGCACTTCTCTCAGCATGAATTTCAAAGCTACTTCAGAAAGCCACAAGGCCATTGGCGCTCAACCCGGAAGAATCCCAAAGCAACCACATTAATGACTTGACACTTAAAAACAACAGTGAGAATTCACCACATAAGACATAAATCATATATGCATAAACAATTGAGTAAATAGCCATATACACAGTAATGCATATACAACTACTGTATATACAGAAGAGCGAATTGTTGTCAAAATGCAATTTGCATGGTGCAATCCTCCTGTATATTAATATTTTAGTGCATTTTGCACCTGGTTAAACCTGATTATGGTTAATAAGATGCTAAAATACTACGCAATGATGCAACTCTTTATTTTACATACATTAGTACATTTATACCATGCAACAACAACAAAAAACTCTAAATTTAGCAATGCCTGATTGAAAAAGACTATCTTTGTATCTTTTTTTTTTTTTGCATGATATAAATGTATGTAAATGTATGTAAAATAAAGTATTTTTCAAACCAGCAATTGCTAAAGTTAGAGTTTTTTTTGTTGCATGGTATAAATGTACTAATGTATGTAAAATAAAGAGTTGCAAAGATAGTCTTTTTCAAAGCAGGCATTGCTAAAGTTAGTTAATTTGCTAAAATCACAACACTAATTTCTCTCAAATCACAGAATCCTCTGAAACTGAGCATCTGTAACTCTAGTATTTTAATATTTCACCATGTTTCATTTCCGTGGCTGCTCTTCAAAAAGCATCTCATCAGGAGATGTGAGCGGATGTCGACGGCAGGACTGCGAACGGATGTATTCATTTACACATAAATAGGAATACTTAGCCAGCCGCGAATCAAAAAGAAAGAGAAATAGAGAAAGTTGATGAACTTGCATTTATTAGCCCCATGCAACATTCACGAGTTGAGCTGAATTAAACATCAACTGTGTGCTTTTAAAATGATTCATGAAGTCAGAGAGGTCTGGGCAGAGTAAACATTAGCGTAGCGGCTGTGATCTTAGCGAGAGCTTGTAATAGTGCTAATTAACCTCTCAAGACTCGCTAATAGATGAAATTTAAAATGAAAGAGCAAGAAAAATGCATGAAATCCACAAACGCAGGGGGTGCGAGCAGCTCTCGGCTGAATTAGCCTGGAATATACAGGACATCCTACAAATGTGTGTCGCTACAAAAGCAGAGCTGAAACAAAGGCTTTCCTCGTTTATACGTTTCAGATCTCCAATACTCAACAGCCCCTCCAAAAGCTGCCCAAACACAACCTCCAACCTCAAATCAAATTTCAGCAACGCCATTAGTTCAGTTTTCAAATGCAACGAAATAGCTTTAATGTTGGGTGGAGAGAGAGAGAGAGAGAGAGAGAGGAGGAGAGAGAGAGAGAGAGAGAGAGAGAGAGAGAGAGAGAGAGAGAGAGAATCCATTAATTTTCCATTTTCCGTGGAGTTGCTCTTTTAAGGGCTTTCACAAACCAAGAAGCATTGAAAAACCAATTAATCAAACATGAATGGCCTATCATAGCGACGGCAACCCCATTTCCATAGCAACCGCTGCCGGCCAAGAGCATCACCCTCTTCTTTAATCTGGGCGCACAACACACAAAAGACAAGAGAGAGAGAGAGAGAGACAGAGAGAGAGAGAGAGAGAGAGAAGCCAATGGGCTCACTGAACGAATTTTTATATTACGGCCCAATTCTATGATTGGAACCTTTGTTGGGACAAAAGGTACCGGGACGACTCCGCAGTCAGCCGCGAAAACCACCAATCTATCATAGTCTATTCTCTCTCTCTCGCTCGCTGAATAATTTATGGTATTTGTTTCCAAAGCATCATTGCAGCGCCCTCGTCCCGTTTGAAATTCTGAATATCATTTCAATAGTGTTGACTCGAATTACTGGCCCATTTCTTGCTGAGAAAAGGCTGTGCACAAAAAAAAATAAAAATAAATGAGAAAAATGCACACGATTAACTGTGTTTTATCTCTCTTTCTGTTTAGGGACCTGCCAAATACACAATTCTCAGGAAAGCTCGACAAAATAACCATTTGCATACATTACAGCTGCACAATTCTGTATATATTGCTATTGTTATTTATTTATTTTGCTTCAAACGTTCTCCCACAATTCTGAACAGACAACTAAACAAATTAACATGTAATTTACTAGAGGTTCTGAATAAATGTTAATTGCTGCAGTCTATTTAAAACGTTTAGTTACTCGGAGAAATTAAAAACAATAGGATTGAGTGATTGATTCAATGACTCTCTCATAAATACTTCACTTGTTTCGTTACTGGACGAATCAGCATTTTTTTAACGAATCTCTTGAATGAATGATTCAATGACTCGCTCATAAATACTTCACTTGTTTCAGTACTGGATGAATCAGCGTTTTTTGAACAAATCTCTTGAATGAATGATTCAATGACTCACTCATAAATACTTCACTTGTTTCAGTACTGGATGAATCAGCGTTTTTTGAACAAATCTCTTGAATGAATGATTCAATGACTCACTCACTAAATAATTCACTTGTTTCGTTACTGGATGAATCAGCATTTTTTGAACAAATCTCTTGAATGAATGATTCAATGACTCACTCACTAAATAATTCACTTGCTTCGTTACTGGATGAATCAGCATTTTTTGAACAAATCTCTTGAATGAATGAATCAATGACTCGCTCATACTACTTCACTTGTTTCATTACTGGATGAATCAGCATTTTTTGAACAAATCTCTTGAATGAATGAATCAATGACTCGCTCATACTACTTCACTTGTTTCATTACTGGATGAATCAGCATTTTTTTAACAAATCTCTTGAATGAATGAATCAATGAATCGCTCATAATACTTCACTTGTTTCATTACTGGATGAATCAGTGTTTTTTTGAACGAATCTCTTGAATGAACGATTCAATGACGAATGCATTTTAGCAGTCACTTGTCGCCACCTACTGGTGTAACGATGTAATTATACAATCGTTTATTTAATATTACTTTCAAAAGGTGATTTACTATATTTTGATCACTAAACATCAGTGTTTACATCCGAACTATAACCTTTAATCCCAGTACTTTTGTAATAATTTGAATTATTATTATAACATAGAAATAATGAATTACCTTAGTAAAAGTATTACCTTTAAAAGAAAACTCATCAAAATAAAGAACTTTTAGTTTAGTTCATTGGTAACACTTTACAATCCTTATTCTGTGTTTTTTAACATTAGTTAAAATACATGTTTATATGAACTAACAATTAAAAATGCTTCTAAAGGTCTGTTCACACCAAGAACGATAACTATAACGATTAATAAATCAGACATCGTTCGGTTTAAACGAAGTGCTGCAGTTTTGTCGTCTGTCGCTTTAAATGCTCGAGCTCTTAAAAGCAGGATTGATTCTGATTGGCTGTCAGAGTTTTTATTATTCATCAGCTGGTAAAATCATTGTGAAAGTGATTTCGACTATATCGTTATTGTTAAAGTTATCGTTATGGTGTGAATGGGTCTTAAAACATTTATTCATTTCAGTTATTGTTAATTAATTTCAACTAATACATTGACTAAAGATTAATATATGTAAAGATTATTTAATGGCCCTGACTAACATGAACTATCAATGTTTGATCGTCAACAGTGTTTTTATTACACTAACTAACGTCCACAAAGATATATAGCACATGTACTGCTCATTGTTAGTTAATGCATTAACTAATGTTAAACTACAGCTTTATTACAATAACAAATACACATAGATCAAACTCAGATCTTTAGAAAAGGATATATTAAAAAACATCATCAATATTTACTGTCCTTTAAACAGAGTCTACTGTACCGTTTCATCTCTTATTTTAACATTAGACTTTTATTATTTTCTAAAGCCATTGCTCCCAAAATTCATATTAAAATAAGCAATTCTAAGCAAACGAAATCGGCAAACGAGCAATTGTTTTGTGAGAGCATGGCCGGCCCTGTTATTTCAAACCACATTTGCTTTCAATTTATTTGGAGTCACGGTTA
>CM070828.1:40777957-40785457 GCA_036326025.1 Chrosomus eos
TCTTGTTTTTAAACCACAATTTTTTTTTTTCAATTTCTCTGGCAGCAGCAACATTTAATATCTAATGTCACTGGAAAACAAAAAAAACACTGATTAAGAAAAAGTTTTTTGCAACGGAAAGCATGTAAGACTCGTTCCACACCGCCCGATTCACAGAACGCTCTGTTCATTCAGACTCTGTTAGGAAACTTCATTTCCTCTTCCTCTGTTGTGTCTTGAGTTCTTTCAACTCGCTGTTCATCACAGCCATCCAATAATGAGCTTCGCACTGAGTGTGTGTGTGTGTGTGTGATATCTGAACGCTATTGTCTGCGAAACCTCCTGCAATCGGGCAGAGCAACACCTCAACCAGCCCAAAGACATGCGTGTAATGCATCCACACCTGATATCCATCAAGTATGCATACTCTTCTGCCACTGAATACAGTAGAGCAACTAATGCACGGGATGCTTCTAATGATTGACAGAAAATAATAGGATGCAGAAAGTATTTTTTGCATGAGTTATCATGCATTGACAGTATAACGACACCGGAATAATCATACATTGCTTCATGTGACAATTGTTCACATAATAATTAAGTTTCTGTGTTCAGAATAGACACTTCTGCAGTTTGCATGCGGATGGCCTACTTAATTTGCAGTACACAACAAGAGCACACTGTATCCCACAATGCAATGTGCTCAACTTGACCCTCCATTCCTAAAGCAAAAAATAAATCCTGAGTAATACCTGATGTTTCCGACTCCTATCGGACTATATATTAGATCATGCAAAAATATTAAATATTGCAATAATGCATTCTGAACGCAGCCAATGAGAGTGAATCTGGGCCATTGGTGCTCGATTAGTGGGTCACAACCCTAAAATGGGTCACAGATCTGTTCTGACAGCGAGAGGAAAAAAGTGCAAAATGCAAATAACCAAAATATACACTCATGCATCAAGAGTCCAGGCAAACTTATAATATTGCAAAATTTCACGTTTAAAACTCTTGAGTAAAAATGGTTTCTACATAATTTTTTTAAAATGCATTTCACTGTGGGAATGTGATTGTAAGTGATTCTGGAGCCCAGTGTAAAACAAGAAAAAAGTGCAAAATGCAACAAACCAAAATAGACACTTAGTTTGAAAGATAAAACTTTAAAATATTTTCCAATTTCACGTTTTCATTTGTGCAATTCACTGGCAATCTCTGTGTGAAAATAATTTCTACACCAGTTTTTTTTTTTTTTAAATGCATTGCATTTCACCGTGGGACTGTATTGTTGTTATATATAGTTGTTAATGCCAAAGATCATGCGTCCAGTCAAACTTAAAATATTTAAAAATGTCATGTTTTATTTGTGAAATTCACTAGCAATCTCTCAACATCAATGCATTTTTTTTAAATGCATTGCATTTCACCGCAGAAACGTATTAGTGTGATTCTGGTGCCCAGTGTAAAACAAGAGGAAAATGCAACAAACCAAAATAGACACTTAGTTGTTAACGCCAAAGATAAAACTTAAAATATTTTTGAATTTCATGTTTTTATTTGTGAAATTCACTGGCAATCTCCAACATCAATGCATTTTTTTAATGCATTGCATTTCACAGTGGGACCGTATTGTTGTTATATATAGTTGTTAATGCCAAAGATCATGAGTTTAGTCATATTTAAAAATGTCATGTTTTATTTGTGAAATTCACTAGCAATCTCCATGTGACCAACATCAATGCATTTTTTTATGCATTGCATTTCACCGCAGAAGCGTACTGTAAGTGATTCTGATGCCCAGTGTAAAAGGCCTCCCGAAGCACAAGGCATGATGGGTAAGCGATCTCTCTGGCCCGCTGCCTCTGATTGAAGACATCTTGTTGGGAGTGATGGCTCACTCCACGCAGGTTCACAGTTGCTATTGTAAAATCACAGAGCGGTTAATTGAAACAAATGACTATAATAATAGAACATTATCCCGGCAGGCTCGCGGCCATGGCAGCTTTAATTAGCCGAGCGCTGGAGACGGATCTCTCGAGCTGGAGCCGTAAACACGCGGGCGGGGGGAATCTCATCCAGATCTGCCCTCACCGCGACTCCTCGTTCGCCTCGAGGGCAGAACATGAAACCCAGCGCATCTCGTTCTCTGAGTCTCTCGCTCCATGCCCGCGGGGGTCATTTTTAACAACGCTCCGGGTGCTAATAAGGCGGCCAATTTATAAATCAAGCGCTGGTTAAATCTGTAAGCAAACGCAACCTGTCCTCCCCGAAGACGTGCGGGTTTCATCTCTGAGAGCCCGTGTAAACGAAAGACGGTTACAAAGCGCTGGTCTTTGAACTCCGAGCTGAAGTAAAACCTCAACACACCACATCACACAGCGGCTCCATTCACAACACACTCACACACAGATCAGCACGGGCTTTCCATGCCTCATTCATCAGCACTGTTATCAGCTTTACCTCAGAGATCGCAGACAACCTGCTCTCACAATACATCATAGCTCTGTGCTCTACAACCATTGGCTGCTCTTATTCGTCCAAACCGTAATGAAACAAAGAAGTCTGTTAAAGGATAATTCCGGTATTTAGCACTTTGAGTCTATTTTATAGTTTGTTTTGAATGAAACAAAGAACTCCGTAAAGGTTTAGAAAGCCAGATGTATCACCCTGTAGCCGAGACTGGAGGAGCTGGGTTGAGTCTGGTCAGAGTCTGGATGGGAGACTCCTGGGTAAAGCATGTTTCTGCTGGAAGAGGTGTTCGTGTGGCCAGCAGGGGGCGCTCACCTTGTGCTCTGTGTGGGGCCGAACGCCCCTGTAGAGTGACGGGACACTACTGTCAAAGAGCACCGTCCTTCCAACATGACATCATGACTTTTGCGTAAACATACACGCCACTTTCAAGTCAAGTGGCGTGTTATTTATACGCATTTTCAGCTATCCGCGTGTATGCGTGTATATCTACGCCGTTATGTCCGAGTGATTCCGCGTGTATGTACACGCCGTTAAAAATCCGAGCGAAATAAAGCCAAATTTTGATATACATCTGGGGAGCGATATTTTTCTTACTAGGATGGTAGGGAAAGACTCATAAATGGTATTAACCAGTGACGGGTAGGTATAGGGACGGGGTTGGGGTAGGTCATATATTTATATATACAGTAATGTAACGTTAAGTCAACGGCGTTCATAAACACGCTGAAAAGTGATTATGCGTGTTGATAGCACGCCAAAAATGGAAATACGAATTGGCGTGTCATACATACGCAGTTTCATGAGATCAGTCTGGTCCTTCGGATGAGAAGCTAAACTGAGGTCCTGACTCTCTGTGCTCATTAATAATCCCAGGATGTCCTTTGGGAAAAGAGTAGGAGTGTAACCCCGGTGTGCTGGCCACATTTGACCCTTGACCTCTGTCCATCATGGCCTCCTAATCATCCCTATATACTGATTGACTTCATCACTGTCACCCCTCTACCTCTCTATTTTTTGGCATTATATAATTATAAGAAATTTTAGAAGAAACATCTCAAAAACAGCAGTTAACTCTGTTATCCAGTGTGTGTGTGTGTGTGTGTGTGTGGTAGTTGAGGAGATTCTATGTAAAGCACTATATAAATGTTAAAAAGAAAAATATTCCAAAAGTTTGGGGTCTGTCGGATTTTTCATTTTGTCTTTGTCTTTTATGCTGACCAAGGCTGGATTTATGTGATCAAAAATACAGTAAAAATTGTTAAAGCAACACTATGTAACATTGTTTACCTTAAAATAATGTTTCCAAAATCTTATCAGTGGTTCATCAAGTCGTAACAGGGTGAAAGGCACGTCTTCCATCGCCTGACGGGGTCTGTGTCGCTTTTACTGGCACTATGTAACTTCGGGTTTCGGGTAGTAACCCAACCACAAAAAGAACTACAAAATTCGACTGCTTTACGTCAAGCGCTACAATAGTCATTATTTAGTTTTTCTTCGTTTCTGATGTCACAATACATCATCCTTTCATGAAATCATGTAACATACTCTAGCTTGTCTGTGGACATCGTTCATTCTAAAGCCGTGTGCTGGGTAAAACAGCGAGCGTGCGTGCGACGGTAGGCTAAATTATTTACTACAGCGGCAATGGACAATTTCGTTTCCAACCAGTAGGGCGACCGAAGAGGAAAAGTTACTTGGTGTTGCTTTAAATATTACAATTCAAATCAGCTGTTTTCTATGTGAATATATAATAAAGTGTAATTTACTCCTGTAATCAAAGCTGAATTTTCAGCATCATTACTCCAGTCTCAACCCGATCTCATGAAAGTGTGTATCTATACAACGAATGTTATTTCTCGTGCCATTTATACGGCAAAAATAGTTTTCGCGTGTATATGATACACAATTTATGGCGTGTAATACACACGCACTCCTCCTAGTCCTACCCAAGGGGTTTTAAATGCATAGCATATACACGCAAAAACATTTTTTGTGTATAAATGGCACGAGAAATAACATTCGTGGTATAGATACACACTTTCATGAGACTGTGTTGCCAGTCTTCAGTGTCACATGATCCTTCAGAAATCACTATAATATGATGATTTGATGCTCGAGAAACACTGTGATACCTTTTTTTCTTCAGGATTTTAAGGAACAGCATTTCATTGAAATATAATCGTCTTAACTGTCACTTTTGAAATTATTTTAGTCACTTTTTTAGTTTGTTGTCAGAAAAAAGAAAGACATCAGAATTTCCATCTAACACGAAAACAAAAATTTTGCTGATATGATTTTATGCAAACATTCAGGCAACCTCAGAGATGATAAACACTCACTAATAAGCACGTAAAATACATCAATAAGTCAAAATCCCTTTGAAAATAAAACCTGTTTAGCAAGACGTGTGTGTAAAAACACAATTGTTCTCCTAGTGTATAAATCAGGGATGTGATTGTGAGAGTGAAAAGAGTGACACATGGAAATATATTTAACAGCTATAATTTATTTTTTAATATATTTAATTAGTGCATGATTTTAGGCTGAAATAACCGAAATTCAGGACTAATCCGGAAGAATCACATCCCTGATAAATGCAGATGATGGTTGTTTAAACTGTTGACAATGAATCACATAAGCTTATAGAATTGAAATGTTGTTGTTAAATATAAATCTGAAGTCCGAGGGTTTCCAGTAGAAACATCCGCATCTTTGAATGAACTGAAAACCATAAACATCCAGTTCAGTTTTCACAAGGTCTTAATGTTGTAACATTCATGGGAGGAGGAGACTGGAGGCAACAATTGAAGTAATTTGATTGGACCTTTATTTCATGGCTGGGACACTTTTATTGCATCATATTCCAATTCAATTAACTGGGATGTAAATCTGAGGGAGCGACGAAAGCGTTCGCCTCTAAAAGACTAGCGGGGTCTTTCTACGTGTTCATTACCGTCACGACAGCGCCGCGCATGCACATGTGTTCATCTGAAACAGAACCACAAACTCACTTTCATGCATTTAATAAGATTCCTCGGTGCGGCAATGCGGTCTCGCTCAATACGTCTTTAAATGTGACCAAGATGGAGGAAAAACAAACAAACAAGCTAACAAACAAATGATTTAGCAGAGACGCTTAGTTGCATGGCATGTTCACAACGTGTGTGTGTGTGTGTGTGTGTGTGTGTGTGTGTGTGTGTAATGAGGCTAACACTATAAACCTACAGGACGGTCAGTGGTTTACTGTCTCAGCGGGACACAACACAGGCTTCGTCTCACTGTAATTACACAGCTGATAAACCATTCCAGGCTTATTGTACAATGAAAAGATTTGAAGAAGAAACAGGAGCGATCACATGCATCCTTCACAGAGAGACCAATCCCAGAATGCACTGCGCAGAACACGAGAAAACTGTTGATCATACATGTCGAGTCAACTCACCTTTATTTATATAGCGCTTTTTACTATACAGAGTGTTTCAAAGCAGCTTTACAGAGATAACAGGAAAATAAATGTTGTAATAATATTGTTAAATACGGTATAAAATTAAATGTCCCCAACTAAGCAAGCCAAAAGCCAATGGCGACAAGTTTAATACTAACTATCTCTAAAATGTGTGTGTGTGTGTGTGTGTGTGTGTGTGTGTGTGTGTGTGTGTGTGTGTGTGTGTGTGTGTGTGTGTGTGTGTGTGTGTGTGTGTGTGTGTGTGTGTGTGTGTGTGTGTATAATGTGGTGTTGTTTGTGTTAACTAATATTAAGATCATTAAAATTATTTTCTGAAATTGAATTATAGCTGAAATAAATTAGCTAAGCTTAAAACGCTTAAAAAACTATCTGAAATAAGTTGAACTACTAAAATGACTAAAATGTTAATATAATAACAATGGTAAAAGCATTTAATTAAATGACTAAAATGAAAACTGAATATAAAGATAAAAAGTTAATGCATGCTGTGATATATCAAAATGTATATTTTATTTATTCATTTTTAATTGTTTATTTATTTATTACTCATTATTTTGTTTATTTTGTTGTTTTTATGTTCAAACAAAAGCCAATAAACATTTTTTGAAAAAAAAACAAAAAAAACAAAAAAAAAAAAAGCTAATGCAAAACGAACTGAAAAATATTTGAGTTCAAATATAAAATGTAAAAGTAAATTAATATAGAAAATAATAATTTAACTTCAATGTACTTAAATGTAATAAATTGTAAAAGAACATTTTTAACGCTAAAAATGTAAAATGATTAAAATATAAAATAATTTTAACTGGAGGTCACATGACCACTATGTATCATACTGTTTAAAATGTTCATCATGTTATAAAGCCTAGTGTTTTAAAGAATAGCATGCAGTATGTAGTGTGCACTGTGTAGTATGCAGTGCGCTAGTATTCCACTCTGAACATGACCAGACCCGATGCGAAGGCCTAAGACAACAGTTATAAAGCACTATGCGAATGACGAATAGGCAGCTGCCTACTTAGACAGCAAGGCAGCTCACTAGGGTTTGGAACAGCGCTAGTATATTTCCCGACCTCATCTTGTTTGGGCTGAAGTCTGAGTTTGACATGACAGCTCCGAAATGGCTTTGGAAGAAGAGAGACGGCCGTATCAACACATGGAACCGGCAGAAAGACAGAACATTTCTACTACATCTAATGAGAAAAGAAGCCTGGAGGCAGAAGCCGTGCACACACACAACACACACACACACACACACACACACACACACACACACACACACACACACACACACACACACACACTCACACTCTCTCAGCGGGGTGTCGCAGCAACAATTAGGTTCATTTAAGGATGATTAGTAAGTGTGTTAACTCTTCACACACGTGTGTGTGTGTGTGTGTGTGTGTGTGTGTGTGTGTGTGTGTGTGTGTGTGTGTGTGTGTGTGTGTGTGTGTGTGTGTGTGTGTGTGTGTGTGACAGTGAGCGGCTCAAACCCCTGCGAGCTCAGATCATCTGCACAGTTCTTCATGTTTTATATATCTGTGCTGGAGACACTGCGAGACTTACACTAAACGCACAAA
>CM070828.1:40795457-40802957 GCA_036326025.1 Chrosomus eos
TTTGTACAGTAATACAGTACAAGTTAGATTAATGACATCAATGCTACCACATCGCAGATATTAAATATAAAACATGAAAAGATGCTTTGACTGTGCTGAATGAATGGTCAGCATCAAGAAAGATCATGTTTTATATAGAAATATTATTTCTCCTGGACAAACATATAGTCTACACTGTAAAAAAAGGACTTTTCTAAATTGAGATAAGATAATAAATTTATTAAGATAAAAAAAATATTCAATGAGTAACTTTCCATTTCTTCATAATCAATTGTGCTATTTGTGAAAATAAAACTACGATTCCTGGAGTAAATTTTTTTTTTAATTCAATGTGTTACTTTCTGTTTCTTCATAATCAATTGTGAAGTGATTTCTAAGCGAAAATTGTTTCTACAATTTTTTTTTTTATCCCCAAACTGTTTTCCCCCCTGGGTCGGTTTTTTAATTGAAAATAAAACTAAGATTCGTGGAGTACATTTTTTATTTTTTTCCGTTTCTTTGAGTTTTCAAGCGATTTCTAAGTGAAAATAGTTTCAACAACGTTTATTTCCCCATTGCAGTTCTCTGGTTAGTGTGTTAATTGAAAATAAAACTAAGATTCCTGGAGTAAATAAAATTTTTTATAATTCAATGTGTTACTATCCATTTCTTCATAATCAATTGTGAAGTTTACAAGCGATTTCTAAGCAAAAATAGTTTGTTCATTGAAAATAAAACTAAGATTCCTGGTGTAATTACAATTTTTTTAATTCAAAGTGTGTTACTATCCGTTTCTTCTGAGTTTTCAAGCAATTTCTAATCAAAAATAGTTTCTACAAAATTAAAATTCTCACATTGCAGTTCTCTGGATAGTTTGTTAATTGAAAATAAAACTATGATTCATGGAGTAAATCTTTTTTATTATTATTCAATGTGTTACTTTCCATTTCTTCATAATCAATTGTGAAGTTTACAAGCGATTTCTAAGCGAAAATTGTTTCTACGACGTTTTTTTCCCCATTGCATCTCTCTGGTTAGTTTATTAATTGAAAATTAAACTAAGATTTCTGGAGTAAATACATTTTTTTAATTCAATGTGTTAGCCATACTTTCCGTTTCTTCTGAGTTTTCAAGCGATTTCTAAGTGAAAATAGTGTCCCCAACATGCATCTCTCTGGATAGTGTGTTTATGGAGTTGATCTGCTCTGGATTATCATGCATCAACAGTAAAGAGAGCTGGTCCAGATCTTTATTCTCCGTCAGAAGTGAAACACGGTTATGGAGATGGAGGTTGTGTCCATGCAGCAGCGCTCCGTCTAAATTGTTTGATATACTTTAAAAAGCTCTTAGTACTGATGACATTCCATTCAAAGCAGTTTTCCTTTTATCCCGGTGCCGTGTTCAGTCACTCAACCTCTTTTTGCTCCTCCCGTTCCTCTATCACTCTTTCTGCCCCTCCAGCCCATCTCTCTCCATCTCTTTTCTCTGACAGTCTCTCTCTCTCTCTCTCTCTCTCTCTCTCTCTCTAATGAAAAAAGATCTCTCCTGCTCGCTCGACTCTAGACGGAAGATGAAACCTAATGGCTTCTCTTCTTCTCTTTTCTTCTGGAGAAGGAATATATGCACTGACCCCCTGATGGCAGAGACTCATTTCATCTTCTGTGTGCGATAAAGCCCCGGCCCATAAACAACACCCAACACCCCTAACCAAAATGGACCAGTCTTGTTTGCATTGTATTTTGTGGATGTAAACACTCAACAGCACACTGCATTGTTGTTCAATGTAATCATAAACTATAGGAGACGAGAAACACATTCTACTGTAAGAATGCAAACATAAGCACTTTCAAATGTGCATAAAGGGTTTCTCCCAGCTAACAGAGAACACTGGCTAACGTTCAGGAAAGTTTCTATTAAAGTAACGTTCTTCAAGTAACGTTAATAGAATGTTCGCTCAGTTATTTGGTCTTTAAAGCAGCACCGGGTAACTTTTCAACCTTCATAATATATTTCCAAGTCTCTTGTGATGGTACATCGACTTACAATAGGTTGAATGACACGTCTGCCATAGCCTGACGGGGTCTTTAGCGTTTTTAATCGTACTTTTAAACTTCGGGTTTCGGGTAGTAACCGGCGAACAAAGAGAACTACAAAATTTGACTGCTTTACGGCATATACGTCACTTCCACCACCACCCCCACTTCCTTAACATCGGACGTGCGAGCCAAATGTTATAGTCCTGGCTGAAGCAGCACAGAAAAACAAGAAAGCAAAGGTTTTATCGGAGCAAAGCAAAAGAGAAAGTGATCGCGTTAAGGGGAGAACGAGGATCAACACTGTGCCAGCGTTTTTTTCGCTGGCGTGAGCTGGAGGAGGAGGAGGGGTGCCTGACCGATGCGGACTTGGCTGTCATGCTTTTGTACTAGTAAGTATATTGCTTGCATACTAGCTAGGATGACCTGACCAGACGTCCCGTTTTTCTCGGGACAGTCCCGTATTTCAACTCTAATTTTAGTGTCCCGACTTATTAAATTGAATACGCGCAGGACAGAAAGGGAGAGAAAGAGCGAGAGACCTTGCGTGTGTGTGCTAGAGTAGCCTACGCATTAATACGCACGCGTGCGCATTATTGATATAATAATATAGCTTGATATTGACGATATATGGTTATTATACCACTCAAACATTGCATTGAAGTATAGATTCAGTAAAACGGTAACCAATAGGCTAGACTAGGCTACTATAATGACGCTGGCTTGTAAACATGAGCATCGCGATCATTTGTCGTTAGAAAAAAAAAAAATAAAACCCACGAAATTATATTCATATGACATGCTGAAATATATGCCACTGTACCTGGGATGAAGACATTTCCCACGCGACGCAAGCTAGCAGAAAACCTGCATGTGACCTCCTCCTCCTACAGTGTTCACGCTATCATGGTTGTCAACAAATGCATGTGCTAAATTCATGACGGTTTACGACAGTAAGTAGAGGACAATACTGTTTCCCAACTGTAGGGGGGACCCCGAGAGCAAAAGTTAAATTTTACCTGGTGTTACTTTAATAACATTATCAAAACATTTGCCCACAGAACGTTTTCCTGAAACATTTTAAACATTGTTTTTTTTAGAGTCAATATAATGTCACATCGTTTCGCAAAAGAATAAAGTATCGCAAAAGAAAATAATTTTTACTCACAAAAATAAAAATGGCTTGTTTGTATATGACGTCACGTCACTGTGTTGCCATGGCGCATATGCAGATGGAAGTGATTTTCTATATTTAGGAAGCACTATAACAAACTCAAAATGCCTGTTTTGCGTCGTGTATGGTTGCTCAAATCGATCAAACCACGAGGAGTTTTTATCGCACCTAAAGTTGTTGTTCATAAGGGGGAAAATGCAAGAAATTGACAGAAAAATGCCAGAAAAAAATGTCTTGCAAGCTGACGTCTGCGGTCGGGAGGAGCCGGATGGGAAACGCTGTGTGTGTGTGTCAGTGATCACTTCATCAAAGCTGAGTTAATACAGCTTATGTGTCTGTGTGTGTGTAACGTACCAGTTTCCCAACTTTGTAAAGTCCGAGTGTGTCTGTAAGACGAGGTGCTGATATCTACCGCCTCGATGGCAAATCTCTCAATTCAGTTGATAAATCGCTTCTTATAATGTAAGGATCACGTCTAACATATGTTTCGATTTTTTGTTTATATCTTTCTCTTGTAATAGGGTATAAAGTAGTACAGTACGGATTTTCCTCCATCTCGTCCCGCTCTTCACTTCCGGCCCTCCATCTGAATCTCACGCGTCATCACAGTCACGTGACTGCAGACCCCCTATTGTTTAAGAATGGTTGTTTTTTGGAATGTTCATGTTCAGAATGTTCATGTTCAAAAGTAACATTTCCATGTTTTCGAACTGATAAATGGAATGTTCGCATAACCGACATTTTTAAAAACATGTTAAAAAACTGTTGAGTCGTTAAAAACGAGTCACCAACAGAATTGCAAAAACATTATCAAATGAGTCATGGTTACATTTGCAGTGAAACACTCGAAACACTGATTTGTGAAGCTTTAAAACCTTTCTGAATCATTTAATTCGAACCAGTGGTTCGGAGTTACATCATATCTGATCTGTGTGAACCCATGAACCAATGTTTTATACATTTTTAAACAACTTTAATGACACATTTGGATAATAAAAATAAAGTTAATATTCTCGTACTGGCCTGATTTACCAAGCACTCCATAAACAAAACAAGCCCAAGAATTTAATTAAAAATAACACAATATTATACAGACACATCACATTGAATGGTATTAGACCATTTGTTAATTGCATTTCTTAGATTACACTTTTAATAAAACATTTGCAATTGGTTTGTAAAAGATGTTTTTATGCCAGTTTTGAGTTTTCATTGCATTTACACTGTTTTTGAACGCTTCGATTCATTTCTGATTCAACTTTGAAACTCCGAATCACTGATTCGAAAGAATTCGTGCTTCATGGTTCAATTGATTCAAAGCTTCTAAAATCTTTTTTTCCTCCCATCACTAAGCATGTAAAACAAAACAAGAAAAGGATCAACGTTACCTTTAAATGTCTGTGCATTAAACCGAATGTGTTGTTAATGCCAAGCTATTATAATGTTATTTGAATCCTGCAATAGTGCCTCTTGTGGAGAGACTGAGAATGCAACCAGTGCAGCGTTTCAATGTTTCAATGCCATCGATCTACCAAACAGGACCAAATCAGCCATCTAAAATTTCATTTCACCAAACTCAGATGGAGGCAAAGGTCATAAAAGGTCAATGTAAAACATGAAATGTTATCAGCATCACAATGAATAGAGCACATTACACATCTCCCGTTTATACAGCTTAGCTTTCCAAAAAATGATTGGTTTTATCATTGTAACTGTGGGGCCATAACGCCCCGACCAGAAACAACCTGAAATTTAGTGCACAAACAGTACAGAGCATAATTGCTACGTGGTTAAGTTTGCTTGAGGAAGAAATGGGAATAAAATGGCAGTCCATCACGCCGGTGTCATTAAGCGGAGATTTATTGACTAGCACACTCTATATTCACCCGCTCGATGGGTGTCAATATAGAAATGGAATCTCGAAATGAAAGAATGGTTGATTTAATGCATTGTGGTAGCTAAAGAAATTGCATGCATAGATTCAAACGGCTGCAGAACGTCTGTCATCCATTTTGTGCCGGTGCCTGATGTCCATTTTAAGTGGCTTCTTTTGTAGAGAGCCATTAGAAGAATGAGCAGAAAGTTTAAACTCGCGCTGTTATTGCACTGGAGTTTTAAAATCATAAAGACTGAAATGTTATATAAAGCCCTGTTATATAAAAGAGGACTCTGGGTTGTGTTTGAAAGCTTAGAGATGAATCTCACAAAAATCTGTCCTGTGATATTTTAGTATTATTTATATATATTTAATTATAATATTATAATATTTACTCATATTTTGAAAAAGCTTTTATTTTTATAAATTCAGTTTTCATTTTAATTTAAATTTGTTACATGCTTTAGTTTTTTTCTTATTTTTCTTTTATTTAAAGAAATTATTTAAAGAATTTTTTTCTTATTTCTTTCTTAAATATTTATATATATATTAGTGCTGTCAAATCGATTAATCGTTACTAATCACATCTAGCATAAAAGTTTGTTACTATATAATTATATATATTATATGAAATAAAATGAAAATAAACTATAATATAATATTATATATTTATTTGTATATATATATATATATATATATATATATATACATAAATATATAATATTATATTGTTTTATTTTTATTTTATTTCATATAATATGTTTTAATATACATATGCATAGTGTATATATATATATATATATGTTTATTAGTGCTGTCAAATCGATTAATCGCTACTAATCACATCTAGCATTAATATAATAATTATATATATATATATATATATATATATATATATATATATATATATATATAAAATGACAAACTTTTATGTTAGATGCGATTAGTAGCTATTAATAGATTTGACAGCACACACACATACATAAATATATAATATTATATTATAGTTTATTTTCATTTTATTTCATATATATGTTTTAATATACATATACATAGTGTATATATATATTTTTTTTTTTTTCTTTTTATTAATTACTACTAATCGCATCCAACATAGTTAAAGTGACCTATAACTCTATTTTGCAGAGTTTAAGAATGAGATTATAGAGAGTTCTGGTGTAGTTTCTGAGCTGTCCTGTACACGTCTGTGCTTTATGAGGGAGTTTCCACAGATGGCAGGTTTGACGACTCTCCTGATGTTTCTTTATAGCCCTCAGACTCTGAGTTAAGCAACAAAACAGCGAGTAATGAGTTCTGGATATGAGGAAGAGGAGGAGAAGAGCGTAATGGACGAACAAAGAAGCCACTGACAGAGAGAGAGAGAGACGCCACTGATGAATTTACCCACAAACCCTCAATGCGTCTACATCATCTCTCGCTCTTACAGCGCAATTAGAGAATCGCTAGTGGAGACAAAGACCTGATGTGGTCAGTTAGTGGATGATCAGTGGGTCAAACGCAGCTTTATTACTCGATTCATTCAGTGACACTCGACCAGAGGAGACCTGTCACTCAAACAAACATTCAACCACAACAGCCAATCACATCAGCTGAAAATATGCATACACATAAACGTTAAGTGATTCATATAACCGTTAGGGATTCATAAATCACAGCAAACTGCACAAGCTTTACTGTCCAACAGAAGTTCTCCCGGAAACACCAAACATGGAGCCGGTGCCTTTTTAATTATGCAAAACCTCATCTGCATATCATTTGCATATGCATCTGGTGATTTCAACTGCTTTAATTTATGAAAAAAAAGGACAAAATACAGACTAACTATATTGTTAATTAGTATTTTCTGCTGTAAATACATATTATAAATTATATAATTTATATATAATATTTAATAAATAATTAATAAGGTAAAATACCTATCTATATTATTAATTAGTATATATAAATAAACAATTAATACAATAAATATATATTTATTTTATTACTAAATAATTAATATAATAAATATATATTTATTTTATTAATTATTTATTAAATGTTATATATAAATAAATACATATTTATTTTATTAATTATTTATGTAAATGTGTATTTAATACATAATTAATAAAATAAATATTTACATAAAATATTAAGTTATATTCTTTCATTAAATTATCAATAATTATGAAATATTAACAATTTCTGCTAAATGAATAAATGTAAATTTAACAACTGTATACATGAACTGAGCAAAAGACGTCAAATTTATGATACATGCTAAATTTGAGCTTGACAGTTGTTAATAGAGAATACTTACAATAATACCAAACATTGCTATTGTTATGATTATACACTCTAAACAATGCTGGGTTCTTTCAACCCAAATTTGGGTCAAATATGGACAAACCCAAATGTTGGGTTAAATTTTTAATTTA
>CM070828.1:40807957-40835457 GCA_036326025.1 Chrosomus eos
GTCGAGTCCTCGGGAGAATTCTCCAACACAACGATCACACATTCACCTCTTTAAACGTGGGATGAGATGAACCTCCGTCAGTGTCAGCTCATGCAGAACCATAGGAGAAACTCATAACATACAGTAAAAAAAGACCTCAGAACATGGCGGATGGTAATACTGACACTTTAGAAAAAAAACAACATGCTGTGGACATACAGTAGTTTGTCGTACTTTAAAATATACTGCAGTCCATGTGCAAAAAAAACCCCAAAATACCACATTAATACAATGTTACACAAAATACCACTGTGGCAACATACATATGTATAGTAATACTATGGTACACATCTAAAATACCATGTTAATACCATTGTACATGTTCAAAATACTATGGTAAAATCATGTTACACATCTAAAATGCCACAGTGATACCGGTACATGTCCGAAAAAATATGGTATAATCATGTTAAATGACCAAAATACCACAGTACTACCACAGTTCACCTCAAACACACCACAGTAATATTCTGGTACATGTTTAAAGCCATGTGGTGCATGCCTAAAATGCTGTGGTAGTACTATGTTAAATGTCAAAATGCCACAGTAATACCATTATAAATGTCAAAAATACCACAGCAATGCTATGGCACACATCCAAAATGCCACGATAATATCATGGTGCATGTCCAAAATATTATGGTAAAACCATGAAATGTACCATGTAAAATGCCACAGTGATACCAAGGCCCAAAATACCATGGTAATTTCATGTGATATGTCCAAAAAACCACAGTAATACCATGGTATACATCCAAAATACTATGGTAATACCACTATACTGTCCAAAGAATAATATTGTGGCGCATGTTTAAAAGACCATGGTAATACCATTGTACATGGTGCATGTCCAAAATAATATAGTAAAACCATGGTACACATCTAAAATGCCACAGTGATACCATGGCCCAAAATACCATGGTAAATTCGTGTAATATGTCCAAAAAAACACAGTAATACCATGGTATACATCCAAAATACCATAGTAATACCAAGATAATATTATGGTTCACATCCAGAAATACCAGAATAATATGTTGCCCTCTAAAATACTACGGTAATATCAATGTTCATGTCCAAAGGATAATACTGTGTTGCATGTTTAAAATACCTTGATAATACTATGGTACACATCTAAAATACCACAGTAATATCATGGTGCACGTGCAAAACACCATGAAAAATGGCCAAATTACCACAGTAATACCATGAAACTTTCTGGAACTTTTTTGTAAGTCATACCAAGGAACATACCAAGTTTGTAAGGAACTGAGCGTGCGCAGATGTATGTTAAATCTGCCGTAATGTGGCAGATCTGCAGATGAAACTCCATTACCTGAAGCTCACTGAGAGCGGCTGACTCAACACACTTCTCCTGCGCATGAAAGGCCACGCTCATCAAATCCCTCCACGTCATGCTGATTTTAAGGATAAATGCTAACAATGGACTCAGAGAATGTTTTGTGGTGAAACCAGGAGGGGACGGGGACGTTTGTCAAAAGCAACAGAACGTCCTTGACGATAAAATGTAAATCTCAAGGTGGTGCCATGTCGAAAAATACATAATTCACCCGCCTCACTTCAGGATGTGATTATATGTATTACACATTTAATGCATGTAGAAGCTGCTCTTCAAAGGTCTATCGCAACAGTCAAAAGCAGTTGGTAATAAGACAAATGTTTTTTTCCCTCTTTGTTTGGCACATTTTCCTGCTCCTCCTCAATCTCTCCATCCAATTTTCAAGGATATTAGAACTCAATTTGGATGCAAGATAGCATTTGCATTGAGTTTGAGGGTTTCAATTTGTAGCTTTCATTAACTGAAGAGGGGACGCCACTTTGAAACCAACGCTATCAAATTCCTGAGAATATTTACGACGCTCAAAAACATTTGGTCGACTCAAACGCACACATTTGTACATGCGATCGATTGCAAACGCACACAAACCAAACGCCTTCTGTTTTCATAAACAGATGAACGGCTAGTTGGCGTAAATGATGGGATAATGAAAAGAGAAGAGTTTTTTCTCAGGTTGGGAAGGCGTCCAAGTATCTCTGGCATGAATTTAAAGCCATTGTATGCTGTTGGGCTGATTAGAAATCCAACATATGAGTGTGCGAGCTTCAGTCTTAACACAACAGATGCCATTCAGACATAAATCTATTTCGATCTGGCTTATTAAGACCATTATATTTCCACAACTACACTTTTACATGTTCTGATGCATGTGCAAAACCCAATCGCACGACTCTGAAGGGCATCTAGATATGGCTCGGGTTCCTCCTTGAATTTTATTCACATTTTTATCATCCAGAAGGTGAAATTCATGCATCTGATCTCTTAAATCTGTGTGTGAGTAACAGTCATGCAGTTCAGGTATCTGAAACCAGAGCATACAGTAGTTAACGCAGGCAAACTTTCTATAGAGAAATGATGGAGTGCTTTGAATGTTATATTAATATTCACGTTTATTAAAACTAAAATAAGCTGCGCAGCTTCACCTGTTACGTAAAATAATATATCTGAATTAGTCAAATGTCTCGGAGGAACACTTACTCAAGTGCAAATAATAAAACTCTGAAAGTTTCTTGTTTGGCGAGGCAAATGTAATGTGCTCGTGTGTTTAAAAGCATAATGACAGATTTTTCTAATAAGCATTTTTCTGTAGACCTCCAGCGACATGCGGTGATGGATGCCTAAATGATCTAACCTAAAACACATCCCCCACAAACCCCACAACGACAGACAAAGAAAGACATCTATCAGATTCCCATTCAGTGTGTGTGTGTGTGTGTGTATGTGTGTGTGTGTGTCTCTTTATCAAAGACGATGTTTTTGGAGCGTCATCTGTTTTTATTTGGCTGACGGACAGCAGCACCATCATAAATTATCCGAAGACCAGACACACAAAGTGACATACAATCGTTCCCAGAAGTGAGCTGAAAATGACAAAACCTCCTTTTGAAAGCATAGTCAAAAGAAAAAAATATTTATAAATGCAGTAAATAATGATTGAATAAATATAAATGCATGCATTTTTAATTCTGAAAATGTAAAGTGTTATTGAGTTCAAGGATTAGTTCACCAAAAAAATAATTATTCTGTCATCAGAATACAGAGCTTTCTGTCCCTCCATTGACAGTCTATGCAACTATCACTTAAGTTCATAAAGAAATCGTAAAACTAATCCATATTAGAATGATCCTCATTGGTTCTTGCTGAAGCTCAAACGTGATGCGTAACACGAGAATGATCCTCATTGGTTCTCGAACATCAAGCGAACATGCTTAAGCTTACGTTTATAATAACTAATATGTGCATTGATGAATGTTTGTGATGATGTGAATAAAAGCCCAAATTAAATCTGTTCCTCATATAAAGCGATCAAGTCTCTTCAGAAATTAGTTTTACAATCTCTTTTATGAACTTTTTACAATGTCAAGGTGATAGTTGCGTAGACTGTCAATGCTCTCAGATTTCATCAAAAAGATCTTCATTTGTTTTCTGAAGATATACGAAAGTCTTACAGGTTTGGAACGACATGAGTAATTAATAATAGATTATCCCTTCTAGCTTATAATAGTTAGCGGTGTTTGCGAAGTGAAGTATCTAGACTCTTTTCACTTGAGGAACCACACTAGCAACGTCTTGTCAATCATCCAGAACACCCTAACAACCAAATAGCAATTTTGCACGAGCCACACTCACTTTTTCTCCAGAAAATCGAAAGATATAATCATCATGAGCTTTATTTATTTATGTCTATATGTGCTCATTTAGACAGGCATGTACACACCAGCAGTGGATTGGATTATGGGCGTCTGCAGATAGAGATAATTAATAAATATCCGGCTAAATGGAAGCTAATTGCAACAGTCACACACACAGTCTTTTTCACCCATAAATAAAGTGAATGTGCAGCCTACATACCATCTGCTCCGGTCTACATTATTCGGAGAGCATGTGGACGAGGCGAAACATTTAACCTTCAATGTGTTCACTCAAACACCATATGCTCAAGCGCCAATTTACAGTCTGAAATATCCAGAAATCTGTACATTCTCATCAGCCGAGTCCATTGGAAGGAAATGTCGAGTAAAAAATACTTTCTTTTGTACCTCACCGTCATCATCTCTCACACACACACACACACACACCGTTCTCTACAATATCATATCAGTCTGGTCACACAAAGCAGGACAGAGGAGTCGCATTACTGTAACACAACACCTGGACTAAACGTTAGGATTGGGAATCCAGAACCGGTTCATTTCCAAAAGATACTGTATTAATAAGTACTTTACTTTTGTAACACGCAGATGCAAACAAAATACCACAATAAGACATGCAATATAACTATCAGAGGAGAGTAGCTTGTTATTTCTACTAACAGTCATTTCTCCAAAATTGCATATACAATTTATTTCTGATTTTGTTTCTTTTTTTTATTCTTTAGGTAATAATGTACTATTGAAATCAAAAAATTAAAACATTTATTTTCAAACGTGCACAATAAGACCAAAAACATGCATTAAAAAAGAAGACACATTTGCAGTCAGTAGTCATATATACTTTTATTCAGCAAGGATGCATTGAATTGATCATAAGTGACAGTAAAAACATTTATATTGTTATTTCTACTATTTCAAGAAAATTCTGTTCTTTTTAACTTGGCATTTACTGCCGTTTTCAACATTGATAATAATCATAAATGTTTCTTGAGCATCAAATCATCATATTAGAGTGATTTCTGAAGGATCATGTGACACTGAAGACTGAAAATTCAGCTTTGATCACAGGAATAAATTACAGTTTACAATATATTCACATAGAAAACAGCTACTTTGAATCATAATAATATATCACGATTTTTACTGTGTTTTTTTGATTAAAGAAATGCAGCATTGGTGAGCAGAAGAGAGTTTTATCAAAAGCATTAAGAAATCTGACGGAAAGTTTTTCGGTCTCGTCTTTTTGATTGACAGCTTGTGTTTGCTCAACTTTGGTGTGGCATAATTTTTCCTTAATCATAAGACTGTTTAGTGAGGCGTGGATTATAATGAGTCAACAGGAAGGATCAATAAATGAAAACAGAACCTGTCAGGTGTCCTGAATATCTTCATTCTGTGTCTTTGTCAATATCAAAAAATACTGATATGATTCATATAACAATGTATAAATAGTAAGATGCTCCAATCATCGTGAAAAAGGGAATGACACAGTCATTGCACTTCATTTGAGCATTATGTGAATTCTGGGAAATCTCAGGTCATTATTACTGCACACTGGACTGGAAGAGAAACGCTACGTGAATGTTAGAGACAGAACGAGAATCAAACTAATGATGAACACACAGGTCAGAGCGGCAGACATGGAGAACGAGCTGCTTCGAGACGTGACATCAGCCAGATATTCAGGGGAAATATAGACATGATGTGTTTTTATGTGTCTTACGGCACAGCGTTCAGTAATAACTGCATATGGCGTGTGATTGCTGTAGAGATTAGCTTTATAAAGGATCATTAATTGCTGATCAATTCAAAAACTAGTGAGCTGACTATTTTAAGCCAGTGTTGTTTTAGTATCACTGATGTACTATTATAGTTTTGGTTTTGAATTCGAGAAGGTAAGTAACAACATTATGATTCTTAGGGTGCGTTCACATCTGTAGTTCGGTTCATTTGGTCCGGACTAAGGGTGAAAAATTATACTTTGTATCATTTTCAGGCATTTTGGTTCGTTTTCACACTGATTGCTCTGGTCCGAATCAGTTGATGAAATGAAGCAATATGCAGTCACGTGACAATATCCACATCACTCGTTGGACAGATGTGTCTTGAACATATTTCCACAACTGCACTTCGATTGGTCAGAATGAACGTGTGGGGAAATTCCAACAGAACTCCCCGGAAGTAAATAGCCTGGTTAAAACCAGAGCATTCTCAGTAGTAACTGAGTTATGGTCTGGCAAAGCTTCATAGACAAATCATTTCCAAAGGGGCGTCGCCAACGGACGTCGCTCAAATGCCTCTGGGCGCAATTGGATAGAGCTAAAACCAATCAGAGCGATGAAGGAGATGACGTATGCAGAGCGAGTGTTGCTCTTTGCTCGGGTTTTAACAAAAAGGAAACATTTAAATCGCTTAAAACAGACGCGATGGCTGATTCGAACGAGTGATGTTCCATCTTTGTAATGTAGGCAACAAAATCTGCTTCCCCGTCGCTGCGCTGTCGTCATCGTGTAGAGCCGCCCCAACGTTTCTGATTGGTGCATCGATTTCGACGGATTGTAAATGGGCTTGAATGAGCTCCTCACCAGACTTACTTGCAGAGCAAATCTAAATTTGCCGGAATCTGGGTTTTCCCAGGCTAGGAAGTTAACAAAGAGGAGGAAAATCCGTTCGCTCACAATGTATGTTCAGAATCAACTCGAGCTTTTCCTTTCACAAATCCCCTCATAAACAACAAAGTCTAGACGCGATATAAATAAGAGATTCCCTGTGTAGTGCGGACAACTTCAGTGTTTATGAGGAGAGTTTAGTGAGAGTGCAGAACGCCGTGAGTCAGTCATGGCTTAAAGGGAGCGCTATTGACGATCTAAATAATAGTGTTGTTTGACTACGGCAGCTGGGTTAGTCCAAAAATGCGCAGTTCTTTGGCAGTTGGGTCTGTTCGAGGTCGGATCACGTTCTCACCACAAACGAACCGATCCAGAGTTCGCTTGAAAGCTCTTCGAGGAGGTCTCGGTACGCTTGTTTGGTCCGCTTTTGGTGAATGCGATTGCTGCATTCACACACCTGCCTAAACAATCAAAAATCAACTCTAGTGCGATTCAACCCAACTAAATGAGGCAGGTGTGAAAGCACCCTAAGACACCTTGTTTTAGACAAAGTCAGGATCAAATATTCACTGATGCGCTCAGCAGACTTCAACTCTTTACAGTTTTATCTGCCATCTCAACAACATTTCAGGTCAAGTCAGCAGTCTGACGATACAAATGTCACTTTAGCAATGTCGTCTCAGACACACACACACACACACACACACACACACACACACACACACACACACACACCACACACACACACACTGAGGATTGCATAAAGCCTTTGTTATCTTCAGATGTTGTCACGTGAGGACGGATTAAATTGATCAAAAGTGACGTTTATAATGTTACAAATTATATTTCAAATAAATGCTGTTCTTTTGAACTTTCTATTCATCAAAGAAACCTACAAAATAAAATGTATTAATCATAAATGTTTCTTGAGCATCAAATCATCATATTATACTGATTTCTGAAGGATCATGTGACACTGAAGACTGGAGTAATGATGCGGAAAAATCACAGGAATAAAACCTATTTTAAATCATAATAATATATCACGATTTATGATCAAATAAATGCAGCCTTAGTGAGCATAAGAGACTTCTATTACATATAATTTATATATGCAGATTCAAAACTATCTTCAGATAACGCAATCTAAAGTTGTTCACTAGTTCATTTCATTTGATTATCATTCTGTGCTGAAAATAATGGCGATATTAAAGACATTTAAAAGGAAAAATGCCACGTTTTCTCATGAAATGATACACCGAGATCACAGAGGCTTCATGAAATCCTTCGAAAATGAAGTTTTGTTTTGTTCTGCACATGGAAAATATTTCTACAGTGACTTTTCCTTCTGATCTTAATCTGAAAGAACAACTAATGGCTAAAGTGTTGTGTGGGGTATTAAGAAAAATAGAACAAAATGAATAAACATAAGGCACACAAGATATAAGCAGTTGAGGACATGTTTATCCGGCTGCTTTAAACACTTTCACTACTGTATACACACACACATGATATCAGGGATGATATCAAAGTCTATAAAGGACGTCACTATCACTCACGGCACACATGAAGGATAACAGAGGACTTGGCAACACCGGCGACTTGAATAAACACTCGGACGCATTTGTTAACAGTTCTGTGTCAGAGAAATATTCCTCATGAAAGCACACGTCTAACACAGCCCTAAAATTAAAAGAAAGAAGCAAGAAATCACATTTTGCATAAAGCAAATAAAGCCTATGTTTAGACTTTTTGCATTGTAATGTTATTCTCGTGATAACTGAACACGAGCATTATTGTAATGCATCCAGATGTTTTGCTTGTGAATTCTCATGATGCTCAGAAATGAAAAATTATTTAAATCAGCATTTTTGCACAATGCATTTTTCCCTTAAAATGTAAAAGCATTATTATAAATACGTAACTGGTGGACCACAGGGAAAAAACAATGCCGAATGCAAATAATAAAATGCAACTAATATTGCATTACAGTAATTCGAGTTTGAGGGTAAATGACCTTCTTTAATTGCCATGAAAATAATGCAATGCAAAAAATCCTAATGGTCCTCAAATTGTCTTTATGCAAAACATAAATGTCGTGGAGAAATATGAGCTGCACATGTTTAATGAGATTCAGTGATCAGACAGTTTCAGGGCGGTTTGTGAGAGAATGTGAGTTTTGCTGTGGCATCAGATCTGTCCGTCCAGCGATCTCTCTCGCCTTTTGTTTTCTGACAGACTCTCTGCTTGCTCAGCAATCGACTATAGAAATATTTTGGCAGGCTCGTGCTTTGTTTTCATTTCACAAAAGATGTGTGGTGGTTGCGGGGCGAGGGGGCAGGGCGAACGGGCCATCGCACTCTCTCTCTCTCTCTCTCTCTCTCCCTCCCTCACTCTCTCTTTCTTTTCAATCTAAACAGCAGGAGGAAGTTGTAAATCATAGTAATGTACTCAGCCGTAATTCGGACCAGCAGGGAGAGCAGCACACCACACACACACACACACACACACACACACACACACACACACACACACACGCGCAATTTTCCTCCATACGGCAGGAGTTTACATTCGACACAAAGACGCTTTAATCAGAGCAAACGAGCCAATGACACCAGATCCCTGAATCACAGTCAGTCACAGTACAGCGCAAACTCAATCACAGATACACACACACACACACACACACACACACACACACACACACGGACACACAGACCTCACGTATCATACACTGGACTTTCACAGGGATCTTTTCACTATATATTCATATGCATATTCTATCCATAGACTATTTAAGAGTTGGCCAATCAGAACAGAGGTCATTTGCATATAAAGGTACAGGCATGTTCTGTAGTCTTTAACTCATGTACAGTATGATGTCAATTACCACAGAAAATAATTACAGGACAGTGATGCACTTAGAAAGTCTATGGAGCAAGACGAAGTTTTAAAAGCAGAAACGTGAATCTAGTTTTTTAAAGAGCTTGCATTAATTATTCTGTTCATCATCTGTGCACTGAAGTTCATCTGAAGTTTCAAATCATCCCTTTTCTGTTCTAGACACATTTACTTATGCATTTTATTCTCAACTGTGTAGTAGATAGTTACATTACATTACAGTGTCTTTGCACATATCATGTGAAAGTGAACAGGTTTACCAACTTGACGGGAGTTATGATTATAACTGTAAGTAAATGACTTTATCATAGTAGTCTCATGTTAACACATGTTTAGTGATCATCCCAGATGTCCTTCTCAGAGTGGAAAATAAGTGGATTTAAAACTACATAACAACAGTTTTTGGTGCATGAATCGTTGACTAACATTATAAGTTAGTCAAACTATATAATAGAATATAAGATATATAGTAGAGCTGCATAATTCTGGAGAAACTTAGAATATTTTTTGTTTTTGTCAAACAGATCAAACAGATCACGATTCTGAACAGACAACTAAACAAAATAATGTAATTTACTCTGACAAATGTAAATTGCTGCTGTATAGAGAATCTGAATCAATTATTTAAAAAAAATGGCATGAATGAATGAATGATTCAGTAACTTATAAATACTTCACCCGTTTCATTACTGAATGAATCAGCATTTTAAAGGGTACCTATTATGGAATTTTGAAAATTACCTTTCATGTAGTGTGTAACATAGATCTAAGTGAACAAAAACATCCTGCAAAGTTTTAAATATGAAAGTTCACCGTATACAAAGTTATTGTCTCTCAAAAGTAAGAGTCGACTCTGAGTCGCTGATATGAATCGATAGACGAACGATGCTTTTTCTCTGTCTAGATGACGTCAACTTGACAAGTTATTTGAATAAGATACGCCCACTCATTGCGCGCGACAGACACCAGTGAAAACATGTCGACAAGACGCTGTTCTGAAGTGGGAATCAAAAGCAAACTTTTTTTTACAGCCCAGAGACGAGCATGTGAAGAATCAGTGGCTAGAGTTTATATTTACAACTATACCACACAAGTATAGCCCAACCTTGTGCCGTTCGCGTCATTTTAATGACGATTCCTTTACAAACCATAAATGCTTTCAAGTGTGGATTCGCGAGTCGCCTGATACTGAAGGAAGGTTCAATACCAAGTTTATTTGGATCGGCGTCCTCCTCCGAATCACAACCTGTAATTATTATTAATAATTGTTGCTTTTATGGGATTTGTAGCATGCTCAATAAGTATGTGTGTGTGTGTGTGTGTGTGTGTGTGTGTGTGTGTGTGTGTGTGTGTGTGTGTGTGTGTGTGTGTGTGTGTGTGTGTGTGTGTGTGTGTGTGTGTGTGTGTGTGTGTGTGTCAGTTACGCTCAGCGCAGCTTAGGTCTCAATGTAATTTTTTTTTTTTTTAAATATGTAAAATGTTTGTCGTTGTTATTGGAGTTGTCATAAAGAATAGAGCGTATTGTAGTACTGCAGTGCTTTATCAATATGTTTAAGCTTTGGGCTAACGCAAAATATAACTGACTGGGTCATCTGACCAATCACCGCAGATTAGCGTCACGTAAAGGAGGGGTTTGGAAAAATGAGTCGTTGAACGAATCATTAGGGAGTCGGTGAGCAAATCAGGTAAAAATAAATGCATATTATAAGACAACAAAAGTGTTTTTTTGTCATTGCATGCATGTACAACTGTTGTTGGGGACTCCCAGAACAATATTAGGAACATTTTAAATGGCATAATAGGTGCCCTTTAAAACAAATCTCTTAATTGAATGATTCAATGACTCACACATATTTCACTCGTTTCATTACAGGATGAATCAGCGTTTTTGAACAAATCTCTTTAGTGAATGATTCAATGACTCGCTCATAAATATTTCACATGTTTTATTACTGGATGAATCAGCGTTTTTGAACGAATCTCTTGAATGAATGATTCAATGACTCACTCATTAAGACTAAAGTTGTTTTATTACTGGATGAATCAACGTTTTTTTGAACGACTCTCTTGAATGAATGATTCAAAGACTCACTCACTAAATAATTCACTTGTTTCGTTACTGGATGAATCAGCGTTTTTGAACAAATCTCTTTAATGATTCATTCAATGACTTACTCATAAAAACTTCACTTGTTTTATTACTGAATGAATCAGCGTTTTTGAACAAATCTCTTTAATGAATGATTCAATGACTCACTCATAAAGACTTCACTTGCTTTAATTACTGAATGAATTAGTGTTTTTTGAACAAATCTCTTAAATTAAGCTCTAATAAATACTATAATAGTATATAAATGATACCAAAATACTAACCGGCAGGGCAGATAAAACATAAGACTCAAAGAGAGTTAAACTAGTCCTCCTGTACACATCTCCAGTTCTCTGGTTAGTTTTGATCTGATTCTTGGCCCTGATAGTTGAGTTTTGGATCCGTAAACATGTAAACTGTCTTCACGAAGCCCTCGTCACCCTCAGTAACAGAATCCCTCTTCTGACGTCTCAGATCAGCAGCCAAATGCTCCTCTGGAAGAGTTTTCTCAGTCTTTCTCTAATCACAGGCTTGCTTGGCAACCACAGCTCCGGGAAGCAATCAATAAAACCTTGTTACTCTAATTGTGAGATTATAATCTCGAGCGCGACGTCTTCTGCATACTCAAACGGCGAGTCCATTAGAGACATTTCCCAGCTACTTTCTTCAGCCAAGAATGCAAATGCAAAGACTAACATTTTCGCTGCGCTATCACATTGAGATGAACTTCAGCTGATAAAAGATGAGTAAATTGACACAGTGCTGGAGGACGGCTTAGCATGCTAATCAGAAGCAGCGCTTTCAAACTCAGATCACGTTTAAAGGGATAGTTCACCCAAAAATGGAAATTCTGTTGTTATTTACTCACCCTCGTGTCAGTCTGAACCAGTATGCTGTTATTTACTTCACACAAATTGTGCACTATATTTATAAGTTTTAGAAAAAAAATATTTTCAAGTCTATTATTCTCACTTTAAATCAGATTTCTTAATTAAAAAACTTTCAGTCAGATTTCTTAATGCTTTTGATAGAAGTCTCCTCTGCTCACCAATGCTGCATTTATTTGATCAAAAACACAGTAAAAAAATGTGATATATTATTATGATTCAAAAGAACTGTTTTATATGTAAATATATTGTAAAATGTAATTTATTCCTGTGATCAAAGCTGAATTTTCAGTCTTCAGTGTCACGTGATCCTTCAGAAATCAGTATAATAAGATGATTTGCTGCTCAAGAAACATTTTCAGGATTCTTTGATGAATAGAATGTTCAGAATTGATTTGAAATAGAATCTTTTGTAACATTATAAATGTCTTTACTGTCACTTTTGATCAATTTAATACGAGATGAGCGTAAATAAAAAAGACAGAGAGGTTTAATGTTGGGGTGAAATTGAAAGCGATGTAAATTCAGCAGAAAACAGAAGAAGCATTGATGTATTCTCTTTGTAATCAATTCTCTCCCTGTATCTGTCTGTGTCTCTCATTCTCAGCTTCACTCTCTCTCTCTCTCCTCTCTCTCTCTCTCTCTCTCTCTCTCTCTCTCTCTCTCTCTCTCTCTCTCTCTCTCTCTCTCTCTCTCCCGCTCTGGCTCTTGTTGAGCCACTATCGATCGGTCGAGTTGGCTGGAGGTCAAACCTCGGCGGACTACACACTCTTTTGTTGGCGGCGGTTACCGTGGCGATCCTCGGTGACCCTGAACACACACAGGGCTCGTTAGGGGCCAAACGGAGACAAACTCTCCCCTACAATCAGACGGGGTCAAAGGTCGCAGGAGGACAGCTCAGTCAACGTGAATGTGAAGACTCCTGGGAAGGACACGGCGCCTGATCCGTGACCCAAGCGAGTGTGTGAGTGTGTGATGGACTGGCCTTGTGTGTGGCCGTTCGGGATCAGGCCTGTTTCCATGACAGTCGTTTTCAATGGAACCTTTTCAAATGGAATCAGTTTCAAAGTAACAACGGAATAAAAAAAACGAGATCAAACAGCGTCTCCCGATCTTCACATGTACAGTGGGATCTGAGAGCTTTTTGCATAATTGAATACACTTTTTGTCATTATGGATTATATTGTCAGATTAATGAACAAAACCTGACGATCATGTTCTCCAACGAGAGCATCTTGAGCTTTAATGGAAGAAGAAAATCTGACCGTCTGTATAAAGAGTCACATGATCAATATCAATATGTCTACATATGACCAATTAAAACTAAGAGTGTCAATGATCATAATAATGCAGAATCATTTATAATGTGTAGGATATATTTATACGGTAACACTTATATGGTCTCATTTGTTAACATTAGTTCATACGTTAAATTAACCGTTTATACTTATAAAACCTTTATATTTCTATAATATTTTATATTCCTGTTTATTTCTAGATTTAAATGGTTTAAACTCATTTACTTACATTTGAGTCACATAAAAATATGACATAATTTATGTATTACATACATAAAAATAAGGCAGTCATTTAATCTTTATAATTTATAGTATGTATTTATATTCGTAAGACCTTATAATATTAATATTTCTATAATCTTTTCAATATTTTCTATATTTCTATATTATCTATATTCTTTATTTTTCTTAGGGATAAATTAACTCATTACTTACATTTGATTAGTCACAAAAAATATGACATAATTTACATAATTTATGTATTACATACAAGCATCATTAAGAGTCATTTAATCTTTATAATATATAGTATGTGTTTATACTTATAAGACATAATATTTATATTTCTGTAATTTTTTTCCTAGCGATAAATTAACTCATAACTTACATTTGATTAGTCACATAGAAATAATGCAGAATCCTTTAACATTTAATATTTAAAATATACAGTACATTTTAACATTTATATTTCTATAATATCCTTATTTCGAAAAATCCTACAAAAAAATTATAGGTTTAAATTAATTAGTCTTATAGAAATAATGCAGAATATTTATATATTTATAATTTAAAAAATGCATTTTATTTAAAACCTTACACTAGTTGTATTTCTATAATATTTGTATTATATTTGTTATTATATTAATTTTATATCAGAATGTTTCTTTATTTTCAGGTCTCAAACAGGCTCTCAAACTTTTGAACCCAATTGACCCTTCGCAAAGACACGTAAACTGATAATCTCTTTACTACTAGTTATAGCACGAAATAAACATAATTAAATATCAGAAGGTTTGTTATTTTCACCGCGGAAAGACGTCAATATGCACTATTTTTCAAGTTCAAGTCTACGCACTTTAATCTATTCTCTTCAAACTCAATCAAACTCCCAGTGAATGGTGAATTGCATACAAACAAATACAGATAAACATATAGCACTAGGATGTCTGTGAAATACAGACTCTGAAATACATTACAGGAGTAAAACATGTTGTGAAACACAGCGGTTAGCTCCTACTTTTTGCCAGTTTGTTATTAAACAATTTAATATAAAACATGAATGTCAAGTTTATATGTTTTCATATGCAAGATAATTAATTCAATCTTGTCAAGCTGTTTTAAGCATCACTGTTGTTTGAAGAACCAAAAATAGACATTACAATCTATATTTATATACGTATATATTAAAAATATCTCATGAAAATCCATGAGGATTTAATTTAAGCTCAGAGATCATTCAATAACTTTTGTTTAAAAAAAAGACTCAATGGCCATTGAGATGGAAATACGAGACGCTGTTAATAAAGCAGAAAGACTTTCTCAGCTAGTTGGGGTTGTTTGTTTGGCTTTGGTGTGTGTTTGTGTGTGTGTGTGTGTGTGTGTGTGTGTGTGTGTGTGTGTGTGTGTGTGTGTGTGTGTGTGTGTGTGTGTGTGTGTGTGTGTGTGTGTGTGTGTGTGTGTGTGTGTTACATTACAGCGTTAAAGGTCTGAACTGCCTGAATCTGGTCAAGCGAAGCAGATCCGCAGACAGACGTCAAATAAGAGTCTCCGAGATAACAAACCAAGACAAAAGAAGAGAGTAGAAGAGCTTTATCAGATCCTCTCCAAGTTTATCCCACAGAACTACAACCGAAATATACAGTGTGCAGAATATATTCACTATGAATTGGCCATTAATATTCCTAAAGAGCATAGACTAGTTTCACATTTGTTCCTGGTCTCATGAGTATATCCGGATCCTCGAGATGTTAAAGGATTAGTTCACTTTTAAAAAAACTTTTGCTGATAATTTACTCACCCCCATGTCATCCAAGATGCCCATGTCTTTCGTTCTTCAGTCGAAAAGAAATTAAGGTTTTGAAATGAAAACATTCCAGGATTTTCTCCATATAATGGACTTCAATGGGACCCAAACGGTTCAAGGTCCAAATGACAGTTTCAGTGTAAAAATAAATTCAACGTAATTGCGTCACACAAACACGCATCACAGACCAGAGCAAGGCGAGCATTTGTGCTTATAAAACTTAAACTTTTTTATTTATTTTTCAATTGAGCGATGGTTTGGCTAGATAAGACCCTTATTCATCGTCTGGTGTCGTTTAAAGCCCTTTGAAGCTGCACTGAAACTGTCATTTGGACCTTGAACCGTTTGGGTCCCATTGAAGTCCATTATATGGAGAAAAATCCTGGAATGTTTTCATCGAAAACCTTCATTTCTTTTCGACTGAAGAAAGAAAGACATGGACATCTTGGATGACATGGGGGTGAGTAAATTATCAGAAAAAGATTTTTTAAAGTGAACTTATCCTTTAATATCGTTGGTCTAATATCGTAAGTCACACGAAAATCAAAAATACTACTGAACAAAAAGCCATTTCCTATGTTATTCAATTGAAAACAATGAAAGATCAACATAAGGAACTAAGATTGAACTAAAAAAGCTGTAAATGCAGGCTTATGAACCCAGGTTTGAGGTTTTTGACTCTTACCTGACTCGGGGAGAGGAACTCTTGGTTGTTCTCACTCATGTACATGTTGTCACCATCAAACTGTGGGCAGATAGAGAGAAGAAGATTAAAGATTGATTGGTCAGACAGACAGCTGAGATTAAGGAAAATATCAGACAGAATGTTGAAAAAAGGGAAAGAACAATTCCATCAAAACCGTCAGAGAGAGAGAAAAAGAGACAAACTCAAACTCAGCATTGCAAACATTGTAATATTCATTTGCAATTCTAGATCTGAGCTTTAATGAGAATGCTGGCTTTATAAGAGCTTGTCCTAACCAGACATGACACATGCACAGGATAAAAAGCATCTTTTTTTGCATGTTAATCAGAGTTTTTGTCCTAGTCTATGTATTTACTCTATTTTAGAAATGGTTTATATTTCTGCAAAGTCACGGCTCGCACAACAACATAGAAATGATGATACTCTCAGCTGATTATGTGCTTTATTTAATGTTAAAAGCATCTAATGTGAATAATTTTGAATAATCTTATAGCCGTACTGAAAGCGAAAATGGATAATTTACATCAGAACTACTGTAAAGAATAAATTAATTAAAGGAAATAAGAATTCAATGTGAACAAACAAGTGTATTTTATGACAGATTGTTTCAGTAACTCGGTATGTATTTTTAATAATGTTAAAATGGTGTATTGTTTATGAATTTGATTATGAACTTGTCCATTTCATTTCGAGTGTAGTGCACTTGCAGAGAGACTCCGCCCACACGCTCTTCTGATTGGCTGTTATTTTGGATTGATTTGGTTACGAGTGCAGTGCGCTTACAGAGAGACTCCGCCCACACGCTCTTCTGATTGGCTGTTATTTTGGATTGATTTGGTTACGAGTGCAGTGCGCTTACAGAGAGACTCCGCCCACACGCTCTTCTGATTGGCTGTTATTTTGGATTGATTTGGTTACGAGTGCAGTGCGCTTACAGAGAGACTCCGCCCACACGCTCTTCTGATTGGCTGTTATTTTGGATTGATTTGGTTACGAGTGCAGTGCGCTTACAGAGAGACTCCGCCCACACGCTCTTCTGATTGGCTGTTATTTTGGATTGATTTGGTTACGAGTGCAGTGCGCTTACAGAGAGACTCCGCCCACACGCTCTTCTGATTGGCTGTTATTTTGGATTGATTTGGTTACGAGTGCAGTGCGCTTACAGAGAGACTCCGCCCACACGCTCTTCTGATTGGCTGTTATTTTGGATTGATTTGGTTACGAGTGCAGTGCGCTTACAGAGAGACTCCGCCCACACGCTCTTCTGATTGGCTGTTATTTTGGATTGATTTGGTTACGAGTGCAGTGCGCTTACAGAGAGACTCCGCCCACACGCTCTTCTGATTGGCTGTTATTTAGGGATTGATTTTGTGGATCTGGTGTGGACAGACAAATGTTTTGTCGCTGGAATCTTATGGAATCGCATCTGATTAGGACACGGTGTAAAAAGGCAAAATATCGGCCATCATTTTGGATTTTGACCACAATGGATTAATAAAATTGGCCATGATATTGGTTATGGGCCACCATAGACTCATAATATTGACTATATCAGTTATCAGCTTTCTTAGATTCATTAAATCTACATGCACACACACACACACACACACACACTCACACAAACACATTGCACGACTGCATTGCAAGATGAATTATTAAAGATAACATTGTTATCTCAGCAAGAAGTCAAACTCTTATACACTTCCTCATATGCTCATATTTCATTTGCAAACTACTTTTTCTACTGTCAGACTGAACAGGTGAAAACGAGACAGAAAAACCGTCCTGAAATAATGTAACGGTGTGAAAGGAAGGATATGACAGCTCGAAAGAGAGAATTTAAAACCCGACCACAATTGCCCTGCAGCTCTGTGTCCTCAGACTGAAAGGTTGAGAACAAACACGTCGCTCCTGCCTTTCTGAGGTCAATTACTCACAACTTGTGTTTTAAACGCATGCTAAGATGCAAGAGCAGGACGACCCAACGCTGCCAGAAAACAGAAGAAGCTCTGACAGCTGTTAAATATAAGAGGAGACAGACAAACACACAATATAAAAGTATATACTATAAAAAGGCTAATCTGAGGAGTGCAGAAAGAATTATTCTAATCAAAGAAACGAAAGAAATAAAGGACTCAATTAACTCGCTAATCGTTTCTTTCATTCTTTTAATTTACGTCTTCATTTCTTCATAATCACTCGTTAGACAAAACCAAATTGGAAAAAAACAATATTTAGACAACAGTTATGAGACAAACAAGACAAAACAAAAAAATAGTTACGCAAACAGGCAGTGTGCGTCAGTGTGGTGTTTGCTAAAACCACACCAATCAATACGATACCAGAAACTCAACGGCTAGCGCTGAAAAGCAGATAGCATGTACTATATGCACAATATAACACTGAACAAACAGTTTCAGAAATCTGATAGCGTTTGTTCCATATCAGTCTTCATAGATTTATATAATCATATCAGTAATACACAAAATTTGCACAAAAAGTGGTGCATCTCTACTAAATTAACAAAAGCCTCACTTTAAGTTCATGACAGTGTTTTGTGACGATGTTTCACATCATGTATTGCATGCAACGCTAAATGTAAATGTAACACTAGAATCAGAGAGTTTCTCTCTTTCTTTCTGGTTTCCTCATCCATCTCTCTCTCCTCCCAGAGAAATGTGATATTATACTGCGCTCAACACCATGCATAATGACAAACCCGTCAAACAGCTGATGGGGGTCGCAGAGCCTTTCTAATGTGAACACCCCCCACCCCACACGCATATTATATGTATATGAGTGTGTGTGCATGTGTGTGTGTGTGAGCTAAACATTCATCATGCATTCATATATTCTATACAGCAAACTGCAGCATCAATAATACAGCATTGTAGCATCCTATTGCACACACACACACACACACACACACACACACACTACTAAAGGCAGCACTGATAGTCTTGTTTATCGTCGTCTTAATGCACTATATCTGCCCCCCCCCCCGTCTTCTAATTAAGATGCAAATATATCCAAATGCACTATAGAGATCTTTACAAATTACACCCTTTCACACTGTGTGTGTGTGTGTGTGTGTGTGTGTGTGTGTGTGTGTGTGTGTGTGTGTGTGTGTGTGTGTGTGTGTGTGTGTGTGTGTGTGTGTGTGTGTGTGTGTGAGAGAGAGAGAGAGAGGAGAGAGAGAGAGAGAGAGAGAGAGAGAGAGAGAGAGAGAGAGAGAGAGAGAGAGAGAGAGAGAGAGAGAGAGAGAGAGAAAGAGAGAAAGAGTGTGGGGGTGGTATGAAGTTATAATGGAAGATTAAAAGATTTTCCCCCTTATCTGCAGACTTTATTACATTCAGACACGTATGCACAGAAATATACACACGCTAGCATTCAAAAGTTAGGGGTCAGTAAGATTTTATATATTTTTTTGAAAGAAATTAATACTTGTATTCATCAGGATGCATTAAATCGATCAAAAGCGACAGTGAAGACATTTATAATGTTACAAAAGATTATATTAAAAAAAATTGTGTCTTCTTTGTTTTCACAAAGATATGAAGCAGAAAAACTGTTTTTTAACTGATAATAATCATAAATGTTTTTCTTGAGCTGCAAATCATCATATTATACAGATTTCTGAAGGATCAAGACTGGAGAAAATTCACTTTTACATCACAGGAATAAATTATATTTTAAAATATATTCTAATAGAAAACATAATTTTTTCTGTATTCACATTTCACAATTTTACTGTATTTTACGTTTTTTTTTAAATCAAATTTATGGTGTGCACAAAACAGCTTTTAATTCTTCGCACACTACAGTAAGAACGTGTTATCACGTAATGTTAAGTAATGTTTGAGTTCATATTGAGATCTTCTGATTGCAGATTATGGTAAGTTTTCATTCAAGAGACACACCACATACAGTATGTGTGTATAAAGCGTCTTTAACTCTATTAATACAGCTCATATATTGTATCACACCCTTCCGTTCAAGGCCAGTTCCTGTAGAAAGAGCCATGACCACAAACACACAGATGAACATCAGCAAACACCTGTGACACACACACACACACACACACACACACACACACCACACACACACACACACACACACACACACACACACACACACACACACACACACACACGTTTCCCAAATAATATCTGCTCTACATAAATACAGGTGTTTCGTGTTTTTTTTTTTTTATCAAAAGATCTGCATCTCGCTTGCTTCTCATTACCTGCAACTTCATCCTTATTATTATTATACTGTAAAATAGTTTTATTTTTAGTGTTTTAATAGCATATTTTTTCTTATTCATACTGTGTATTGACCCTGTTATGTATTGTCTCGTACTGTATTGGGTATTATTCTTACGAGCTATCGTCTCTTATAGTATACTCTCTTATATTTAGTGTCTGCATTTCATTGTTTCTTATGAGCTTCTTCTTTCCTGACAAAATAAAGCTTTTATTGTAATAAAGTGCAGATGACAATTAAGATCTTTTGCATAGCATACACAATAAACAATGCAAACATAAGTACTCTTCATTGTTGTCACATGACTAGGTTCCCACAGAATAGGATAAAATAAGGAGTCAAGAAAGCGATTATGATTGATTTCACGTCTGGAAACAGAAGGTCAAGCGCATTGCATTGTGGGATACAGTATCTCACGTATAGTGTGTTCTTTTGTATACTGCACGTTTTGATAAATGTCATCCAATGCATGTGAAACATTAGCATAGTGTGCTTGGTATACACATACTACAGGAGGAGTATGACTATATAATTCCCGTCCTGCTCTCTCTCGGCACGTCTGCCACGCCAGGCTTTGCTATTACCCATCTAATTGCACATTCGGCAGTGACAAGAGCTCATTAGTGCTTAATTACACACGTGTTATTTAGTACAAACATCTCCATTTGGGCCCCTTTTGCCGTGTAATTGTTCTGCGGGGACGGCCGTGGAGATGGAGGGCACGTCGAGTGATTCGTGCCGAGTACGGGAGGCTGGAAGTAGGTCATGTGCCATAGCAATAAACAAGGAACACTGCAATAAAATAATATAGTCACACACACACACACACACACACACACACACACACACACACAAATGCACTCATGCCGAAGCCAGTAATATCCAAAGCTCATGTAATATTTACAGTGCACTAATAGAAGGCAGAGAGAAAGACTGTTTTGCATCTGTATTTCAGAGAAAGCTGCAGACCACATGAAAACTACTGGGCTCTATACGTTTGTTTTTTTGCATTATAGAAATCTGAGTCTGAGATCGACTGATGCACAATAGTTCAAAAAGTATGAGAACACAATGAAAATCTGGGATTTTGTTCATTTGAAGATGATCATGATTTTTTTTTATTGTTTAAATATGTTCCTTGAGGTTCACTTATAACACTAATAAAGTTTTAAAACAAATGTATATGCAAAAAAAAAAAAAAAGTTGAATTTTGATTCCGAGCCTCTGTCAGTTTTTAAGGCGCGGCTCCTTTAAGGCTGTCAGTAAACAGACTCTGTTGTGATTGGCTAACATCACTGCATAGGAAACAGTGTCAACACACTCGCTGTTTGAAAACATCATCCATATAAAACCGTCATTTACAGACAGAGCATTATGTAATCATTAACTTGTGTTTGTGATGCACCTGCTGTCAGATTCAATACAGTCACTGCTTCATCTGTCAACTAAAGTTTCTTTGCAAACTCTCTGTGCCTCGCTGACAAAACTAAATGCTCCGAACTAGGCCTGCACGATAAATCATTATGCAATCGCAGATCTCGATTCACCCTGTTCACGATTTCATTTTTAAATGAGTTCGATTAAAAAAAAGAATAATTCAACCTTTATTTTGAAAGGACAGCTCTCACAAAGTTCAGGGCCTCACCCTCAGCCAATGACAAAGCGCATTTTAGTCACGTGTTTCACTCGTCAGTTCAGGGCTTCACCCTCAGCCAATGACAAAGCGCCTTTTAGTCATGTGTTTCACTCGTCAGTTCAGGGCTTCACCCTCAGCCAATGACAAAGCGCATTTTAGTCATGTGTTTCACTCGTCAGTTCAGGGCTTCACCCTCAGCCAATGACAAAGCGCCTTTTAGTCACGTGTTTCACTCGTCAGTTCAGGGCCTCACCCTCAGCCAATGACAAAGCGCCTTTTAGTCACGTGTTTCACTCATCAGTTCAGGGCCTCACCCTCAGCCAATGACAAAGCGCCTTTTAGTCACGTGTTTCACTCGTCAGTTCAGGGCTTCACCCTCAGCCAATGACAAAGCGCCTTTTAGTCACGTGTTTCACTCGTCAGTTCAGGGCTTCACCCTCAGCCAATGACAAAGCGCATTTTAGTCACGTGTTTCACTCGTCAGTTCAGGGCCTCACCCTCAGCCAATGACAAAGCGCCTTTTAGTCACGTGTTTCACTCATCAGTTCAGGGCCTCACCCTCAGCCAATGACAAAGCGCCTTTTAGTCACGTGTTTCACTCGTCAGTTCAGGGCTTCACCCTCAGCCAATGACAAAGCGCCTTTTAGTCACGTGTTTCACTCGTCAGTTCAGGGCTTCACCCTCAGCCAATGACAAAGCGCCTTTTAGTCACGTGTTTCACTCGTCAGTTCAGGGCTTCACCCTCAGCCAATGACAAAGCGCCTTTTAGTCATGTGTTTCACTCGTCAGTTCAGGGCTTCACCCTCAGCCAATGACAAAGCGCCTTTTAGTCACGTGTTTCACTCGTCAGTTCAGGGCTTCACCCTCAGCCAATGACAAAGCGCCTTTTAGTCACGTGTTTCACTCGTCAGTTCAGGGCTTCACCCTCAGCCAATGACAAAGCGCCTTTTAGTCACGTGTTTCACTCGTCAGTTCAGGGCTTCACCCTCAGCCAATGACAAAGCGCCTTTTAGTCACGTGTTTCACTCGTCAGTTCAGGGCTTCACCCTCAGCCAATGACAAAGCGCCTTTTAGTCACGTGTTTCACTCGTCAGTTCAGGGCTTCACCCTCAGCCAATGACAAAGCGCATTTTAGTCACGTGTTTCACTCGCGGTAGATCGGATAAACATTACACTTCATGAGAAAAAAATCATTGCAGAGAATCGTGATATCAAAAAACGTGATTCATATTTTTCCCAGAATCGTGCAGGCCTACTTATAATCCTCTGGCGCGATTCGTAACGCCATTAAAATAAACCATCCACTTGTTCCCGATGCTGGGATCCTTCTGACGTCTGTACAGAGACTCAAAGGAACTGTTAAAGTCCATCCGAAACTGAACGTGTATCCGGTGTAGACAGCGTCCGTCATTATAATGCACTTCTACTTGCTTTAGACGCAACGCTCACGTCTGGATGTCAGCTGGTCAGTGACTGAACACCAGTGGGCGGGGCCTATGCTGTGATGCTGAATAACTATTGGTCGATGTCTTGCTCTGGAGGCGGGTCAATGCACATGTGACGTCACAGATCCTCACACGCCGTTTATGGAGCTTCATTAAATAAATGCTTTGTTTATAATGAGGACGTTTAAGCTCTGAAACTTGAGGATGCTTTAATGGTACGAAGACATCATTTATGTCGAAAGATATAATTAGATTTTTCATGTCATGGCCCTGGTAAATCTGGAAATTAAGTTTTAGGATTTTGGAAAATATATAATATGTAAGGTTCTAGACGTATACATATATATTACACTGTAAAAAAAATCCCATTTCAACTTAAAAGCTTGAGTTCAGTTGCTAATTAAATTAGGTATAATCAAACTGGCTGTTTAAGTCATTTCAAAATAAGGAATATTAAACTGACATCAAACATTTAATATTTTGCAACATAACGTGACCTTTGAGTCAAATCCCGTACTTATAAAAGTTGAAATTGCTTAAAATTATTTTGTTAAGTTCAAGTGATGTAAAACATTTTGTCATGACTAATTGATCATATCTTTTTTTACAGTTAAATATTCAATATTAAAAAGATTCTGGACTATTTCTGACTATAATTATTATTAAAGAAATAGAAGTATTGTAAAGTTTTGTAAGTGTAAATGTATACCTATAAACTATCAATATTAAAAGATGCTGTAATGATTCTCATTTACTCACATGTAATTAGTCTGATATAGGGCGTCATTGATCATGTGACTCTTTGTTCAAACCGTCAGATTTTCTTTTTCCATTGAAGCTCAAGATGCTCATCTCAAATCTGTCAGATCCTCAGTGTATTTTGAGACATTCTTGAATGCGTGTTTATTTTTGAGACTCAAATTACAAGATATAATCTGTTCATATTCAACTACAAAAATGCAAAATATACTTGAACTTTTGAAGTTTTAAAACATGATGCAATAATGCAATAAGCATTGCAAAGAGGCATGGTAAAATCACTTTAAATGCACAAATAGTCTTTGAGCTTTGAAAAATGACGGCAACAGTAATATGATTTTAAAAAAAAGTTAATTTATTAGGTTAAACTACTATTAATAATCATCAGGAAATCATTCTTGCCACAAATATAACAGTTCATTAGTCTGACTGTAGATGACAAGCCACAAAGAAACTTTTATAAAGAATGTGCACCTTTAAAACACAGAAATCTGAATTTGAATGCAAATTATTAATCATTCCGGATGCTGATATGTATATGTATAATATGCTGATATGTAAATACAGTAAACACACACCTGACGTGAAACAACATGACCTCTCGCACACGATTGCTTCATTTAACGGATAAATTCACAGTGCAATTTGATTCAGTTCACCATTGCTTCTGACCTTCTATTCAGTCTCAGTTACTGTAATCTGGCAACCAGCGCGCTCGTCCCGGCCAACTTGGACCCAACAATTCAAACAACCCAGTTGTTGCCAGAACAGCGCTCCGGATCCGAGAACAGCGGTAATGACGGGAGCTACCGGCGCTCGTCTCCTCTCCGGAGAATGAATAATATTCTGGCAGTGCCGAATCTAATAGGCGCTCTCTCTTAGATATTCAGCTGAGAATGGCACTTATGAAATATTAATATCATACAAAAAATATGGCAACTCCAGCGCACTCCATCTCTCAAACTCCAGCGTAATTGACTATGCAAGTCTCTCCAAATCAGGCAGAGGGAGAAAGAAAAGAAAAAACAGAAAGCAAGAATATGTCAGAGTCTCACAAACGAGGAAGAATTAAATGTACAGACGTGACCATGGACAGACGCACAACACAATTAAACATCGTGTGTCACGCAACGCTAGATTACCATAATTAGACGTGTTTACACATTCAAACAAATTAAACCATTAATATCAAACACTTGAATCGCAAATGGACCACGACGGGAATGCATTTAAATACAAACTCATTGTTTATTCCTGAATCTGTTAAGTGTTAATCTCTTCAACCAATTTAACATGTAAACAAACCAATACACACACGTGTGTTTCAGTGCAGATGTGTGTGAGACTGAGCGTTTAAAGAGACACGCCTCCATGTTCCCTGATTGCCTAATCACACACAGTCTTACAGTGCACACACACACACACACACACACACACACACACACACACACACACACACACACACACACACACACACACACACACACAACACACACACACACACACACACACACACACACACACACACACACACACACACACATGTTGGTGCAACAGCATTATGAGGACTCTCCATAGGCGTAATGGTTTTTATACTGGACAAACTGTATATTCTGTCCCCCTACACTGCCCCTGTCCCTAAACCTACCCATCACAGGAGACATGCTGCATTTTTAATTTTTTAATAAAACATTGTTTTTTATGTTTTTTTAAGCCATTTGATTTATGGGGACTTTTGAAATGTCCTCATAAACCACCCAAAAGTTGTAATACCAGTGTAATACACATGTCATTATACAAATTTGTGTCCTCATAAATCACATAAACCAACCCACACTCTCTCTCACACACACACACTCTCACACACACACACACACTCTCACACACACACATACACACACCACACACACACACACACACACACACACACACACACACACACACACACACACACACACACACACACACACACACACACACACACACACACGCTCCAGCTGAGACTGCTGTTGGGTTGTGTGTTTCATTCGCATTTACAGATATCACATCACGTCCTGAACACACCTTTATGACTTACAGTACTTCTTTATACAGTAATTGATCAAATAAATTAACAAATCATACATTTTCTGTTTTAATATACTTTAAAATATAATTTATTCCTGTGATCAAAGCTGAATTTTCAGCATCATTACTCCAGTCTTCAGTGTCACATGATCCTTCAGAAATCACTATAATATGTTGATTTATTATCCATGTTGGAAACACTATTTTTTATAACCTGTGATACTCTTTCACGATTCTTTGATGAATAAAAAATGATCGAGATTTTAACGGTAAAAGACTGTTAAGCAAAACTGTTAATTGGTTAACAGAAAGTTTCCTCACTATATACGGTAAATAACTGTGATATAACGGTACATTTAATGTAATTTTACTGTAAAATACCGTTAAATTAACAGTTTTTGAAAGTGAAAAAGAACAACTCATTGTATAATTTACAGTGAAAAACCGTAAATTGACATTCCCACAATTCCCTGTTTCTTCATAGTTTTATTAGTTCTTTTCTAATCAGTTATGTACATTAGGGGTTTATGTTACATTTAATGTTGCTAAATTAATGTTTATTTACTTTTCACGATTCTTTGATGAATAAAAAGGTTTTTTTAAAAAAACAGCATTTATTTCAAATAGAAATATTGTGTAACAATTTACACTACCTTTCAAAAGTAAAAAAAAAAAGTGATAGTAAAGATATCAATTTTTAGAAAAAAATTATATTTTGAATACTTGAAAGCATGTTAGAATATGATATTTTTGGTTTTGCCTGCACATGCGGCGTTAGTTACATCAGCGGTTTGATTTCACATTGTGTTTATATAATATATAATAAAAGTGGGTGTTTGGTTTTTAATAGCTATTATGCATTGATTCTGACGCCCATAAATCTGTATCACAGTCCAGGATTACAGAGATTTAAAAACACACACACAAATTAGCATCATTGAGACAGTGAGTTTGCAGGTCCGCGTTCCCTGGATTAACATCATCAGATATTATATATAATATTACATTAGCACATATTTAGCACATATTTAGCGCATAGAAAC
>CM070828.1:40837957-40847957 GCA_036326025.1 Chrosomus eos
TTGTAAAAAATATGATATTTTTTCAGTTCTATTTATGAAAGTGCCAAAAACTTGAACTAACTGCAGAATAATGAAACAAATATCTGTTTAAATATCTCTGTATATCACTCTATACTTTCTATGCTTTTATGATGGTGCCATAAAATGATGATGATAATGCAGTCATTAAAATAATCCAAATTGTCCGTGAGAATTTAGCGTTCCCACTCCTTTTGACCAATACAATTCCATGACTTTTCCAGGCTTTGATGACGAGGATTATTTTTTCTATATAAATTTGTAAAAGATTCTATTAATTTCCAGGCCTAAAAATCTGAATTTTACAATTTCTAGGTTAAAGATTACCATAGTATTACCACACATGCTCAAAACCCATTGTATATCCATGCATTCTATGATGTTTTATAGTAGTTTATGCTTATTTTTACTAAAATATTTAAAATAATAAAATGCAAACTTACTATAAAATTGCAAAAAAGCATGTCAGGGAAATCTTATTCTTTAACACACTATATTAAAGTAGTTATTGTTTAAAGTAATAAATCAGAATTGTACAATTTCTAGGTTAAAGTAAACCTTGAGGATGAGGATTATTTTTTATTATATAAATTTGTAAAATATTCTATTAATTTCCATGACTTCTCCAGGGCTAAAAACCAGAATTTTACCATTTCTAGGTTAAAGATTACCATAGTATTACCACACATGCTCAAAACCCATTGTATATCCATGCACTTTTATTCCGTTTTCTTACAAAAGTGCTCATTCTTAGACTTTTTAAATATGACATTATTTAAAATAATATAATATATAATAAATATAAACATATGCCATGTAAATGTTAGTTATTTAACACTACCATGATGGCAATACAATGGTATTGTTTAAAGTACCTCATAGTACAATGAAATATGAACATGGAAACCAAATTGATGCAATCTGCATTATTTTCCAGGAAATCAACATTTTAAAATTCCCTGATATTCCAGCTTTTACCCTGATCTCGGATCAGCTGAGGTACGACTGGTCAGCGTGAGCTGCTTTGTTGGCGCTGATAAATGATTTACGATGCCGGTTTCTGGAACATCAATACCATCTCGTTTCTAATTAAAAAGAAGCCGCCCACAATCTTGCACACGGCGGTATTCACTCGAGCGGGACGACGAGATCTTTCCAAAAAGAAGAGGATTTCTCACTGTTATGGAACATTTTTATTTCCACAGTTTCACATTTTCAGTTAATATGCTGAGTAGATCAATTGAAAAGAAAAGCGGAGGGCACACACAGTTCGAGACTTTCCAGTGAGTCAGACGTGTTTTACTTTGTTAAATACGGACGTCCTTTCAAGTAACGGAAAGTGAAAAAGGAAACATAGGTAATTCTGAGTCAAACATGCTCACTTTTGAACGTGAGTCACTTTGTGTGTGTGTGTGTGAGAACAGTTGCAGAATTGCAAACATACGCTGTGTGTGTATCTGCAACTGCAAAAACAGCATTGAATGAGAAAACCATGCCTACGATCTATAAAGATGGTGCTAAAATGACTGTATATTCACGTGCATTGCTCATTCAACAAACGCATTATAGTAACTGTGTTTGTAGATCTCACATTATAAAAATGCATGTAAAATACTATTTCTTTTGGTTTTGGAAATAATTCACACGGGATAAGTATTACCTGGTGACTTCTAGTCATTTATAATAATTGCGGAATTTGTCTGAGATCTTAATCCCGTGCGAATCGGCAATGTCTGTAATTTGTAAAGTAAAAATTCCCCCTCAAATGATCTACTATATTAACTCCGAGATCCTGTGATAATAATATCAGTCCCGTGCGAATCCGCATCTCTGTGATTTGGCTGGATCGTAAATCATTTTTTCAAGGTTTTTGTTTCATATGCGCCCTTTTATCAATGGAGGCTGGTTTGGAGTGTTTTGATAGTATTTTGGGTGCTGGGTCATATCGCTATACACAACGACACAATTTGCAGAAAGTAAAAGCTGAAAATCATCAGAAGAGCAAAACAAAAAGAATGATTAGATGGAGATGAATGACATGTATGCGGTAAAGAACATTATTCTGTTTATAATATATCACACAGCGAGACCTATAACGAACAGACATTTCCAAGCAATAGCCTATTGACGTCATATCCGGGAGATAAGTCAGTAAATTTGAGTAAAATCACAGGCTTGGGTTATCCCGTGCGAATGCGAATGTGGGGGGTAATTTCTAAATCACACGAGGTCCCCAGATAATACTAATCCCGTGCGAATAGTGTTAAAGACATTAATTCTTCTCATGCTCAAGGTAAAGCAAAATAACAACATCCATATTACATGATATTCACTAACAAATAATTGCACCCAGGGCCATGATATTCTCTGGAATGCATGCAAAACCATTGTGCATGAATATGGTGATCATTCAGTGTCACGGCATTACCGTCTGATGCTGCCACTGTGTTTTGTGAGTCTAAATAGTTACACTTGACTGGTTTTTGGCTCAAACTTGAACTTCATCGTGGTGTGTGTGTGTGTGTGTGTGTGTGTGTGTGTGTGTGTGTGTGTGTGTGTGTGTGTGTGTGTGTGTGTGTGTGTGTGTGTGTGTGTGTGTGTGTGTGTGTCAGTGGGAGGTTATGGTGGGTGTGAAGTGTGGCCCTATGTGGATATATAGAGACTCTGAGTTCATCATGTGACCCTCAGAGAACCACAAACCCACCACAGACAGACAGTCACAGTCAGACAACAGGAGGCGCTAGAGAAACCCTGATCCAAAACACAGTGAACTCACGACATAAACCACGATGAGCGGGAAAAACAAATCCAATATGGTGTCTGTGTCAATAGAAATGTTAATTATACTTATACTTTAATAGTCAGAAACGATCTTTACAGTTTGGTTATTTCACCTAATATTTGTGTGTCGTGGTTTTATTCTTATTAAAGCATCGAGTCATTAGTTTAGAATCATTGTTGTATATCAGACTAATCACTAGTGTGGTTTCATTTCCGTTAGGAACACTAAAGGCCCGTTCTGACCGTATAACTACATCGTTTATTAAAACTTTAGATGCCCAAGCTCTTTAAAGTCAGCAGATTCTGATTGGATGTTTTTATCATTTATCAGCTGTGAAAAATAAAATCAGTCTGAAAGCGATTCCAATGATGTGGTTATTCTGTGTCATGGACTTTGCTGTTCTCGTGGAATTAGAATGGTTATTAATTTATTAAGTTTATATAGAAAATAAATGCCTTTCCAATCTGAATTTTTTTTCTTCCTGATGTTGCATGACATAAATACACATTTGGTCATTTTATACAACATTTTGTCTTGTCCTACATCATCTTTTTTTTCCAAAACGAAAAAAAAAAAAATTTAAAAATTAAAAAAAAAAAAAAACTGCTAGCAAGAACAAAATCATGGGAGTGCCTCAGGTATTATGTTTCACACAAAGTCTGATCTTATTGGCCGAATAAATTTCAAGAATCCATTCCACAACCTCTCGAATTTACCCATTTCAAATCTACAAGTCAGTTTCTCCATAACATATATATCATGCATCACATCAACCCAATTTTCCTTTTTTGGCGCTTCCACCTTTAGCCATTTCCTAGTAATTCCCTTTTTTCCTGCTAGTAACATGATTTTAAACATTTTACAATTTAGATTCTTTTTACCTTGCATATTAAGTCCTCCCAAATAAAGTGTGTCAAAAGTGAAAGATAGATTAATCTGTAAAATCTTGTCCATACATTGTTTAAGTTCCATCCAATATTTCCAGTAGCACCTCATTGCAGTACACGAGATCCGGGGGGCGGAGTCGGATCCAGATTAAGGGGTGGGGTTGGGTAGGTTTAGGGGTGGGTTTAGGGATAAGGGGTGGAGCTGGGTAGGTTTAGGGGTGGGTTTAGGGATAAGGGGTGGGGTTGGGTAGGTTTAGGGGTGGGTTTAGGGATAAGGGGTGGAGCTGGTAGGTTTAGGGATAAGGGGTGGAGCTGGGTAGGTTTAGGTATGTAAGGTGGGAGGAGTCGGATCTAGATCCGACTCCTCCCCGTGGATTTCATGTTCTGCAGTGAGGACCATCTCAATATTTCACCAACTCCAAAAAATATGAACATGATTTGCACTCTTTTCCCCACATCCCCGCCAACAGATTATATCCCAATATTTTCTCTGAGCTGGAGTTCTAAAATATCTCACTTTCCGATCTGATTTGAACTCGAGAATATTTGCATTAAAACTTTCTGCCACGCTTTACTTCTACTGTTCACAATCCAGCGTCTTCTGCCATTTTGAAATCAGTGGGCGGCGTTAGTGTAAATAGTAATAGTATAATTGATTTTGGTGTTTGCGTACTTGCATAAACTCCTAAAAATAAATGTTCTTTATAGGTATCTATGGTTTCATGAAGAACCTTTATCATCCATAGAACCTTTCCAGGATCTTTATATTGGAAAAATGTACTTTAGATTATTAAAATCCTTTGAAAGGTTCTTTGGGGAATCTATAATCCCAGCAAGCAATTTAATAGCCGTCCAAACACAGACGTCTAGGCTAAATTTGGGCTGTCACTGTCAGTGAAAATGTAATAGACATCTAACCATCACCCAAGAATAGACACATGAACGCATAGAACATGTCAAAGAAATAAAAACCTTGTAATCACTGTGACTTTGCTTACATGATGGAATATCATACATCTCGCTAGTTAATTTAGCAAAGTAGCTAGGGGTGTAAAATTATATTGTGTCACAATACATCGCAATAGAAAAATGCAACAATATGTGTTGTGGATAGTTCACCCAAAAAAAAAATTACCATGTGAGAAAAAATTCAGTACTACATTAAACTACAATATATAATGTAAAATAATGCAATGGGGAATATTTGTGGGTCCTGATAATGCCAAATGTCTGATGTTACCAGTAAAAAGTGGCACATTATTTTAAATATGAAAGAGTGCAAGTGTATTCGCCTAAATTAATTCTGTATTTTCAGCTTCAGAATCATGAATATTTTTATTCTGGTGTCTCTATTGTCCAAGCCTATTCATTTACACCCACAATGTAATATCAAATTTAGCATTTAATCAACAGAACCTTTTATCATATGTCTTGGAGTATCGCAATAATATTGTATCGTGAGTTCAGTATCGTGATATCTAATCGTGACATTAGGATATCGTTATGTAACCAAATTCAAGGTTATTTTGGCTAGAAGTGTTACTCATAGCCGGACTATATCGGGTCTTAACCGAGACGGTGAAATGATGCTCGCTGGGATGGTTCTTCTATAGCATGGCTGTGAAAAGCCGGTTGTTTCGAGTGTGTTTCTGGTCACTAGGGTTTGTATCGGATCTGAAGAGGAAGATGAAGGTGTGGAACGGGTCTCACCCCTGAAGAGGGCAGTCTTTTCTCCTCAGGGTTGTGTCTCACGGGTAACGCGCCGTACAGCCTAACACCTCGATCTCCTACACTGAATCTGCTCTGTAGAGATGGAGGAAAGAGGAGGAGAAGAGAGGAAAGACGGAAGGAGACAGAGAGGAGAGAAAACACAGGACAACGGACCCAACTTAGAAGTGAAACAACTGATGCATCATTGACAAATGAGATCTTCACAAATCAAACCTTTCTGCATTGAATCTCTTATGTATAGAGAGCCTAAGCCCCTCCCCTTATTTCGGAAAAATATTGTATGGTAGTCAATGGCGAGAGACAACAAATATTTGGATCCCGTTTGAATTGTGCCCTGAATTACACATATGATGTTTGTCGATTTAAAAGATCCATTTTAAAGTCAAGAAAGTCTCAGTTTGATGTAAAACTGTTGAGGTATAAGACTGTGAAAATACGTCATTACAAAGACTACAAACCCAAAAGCCGCGCATGTGACGTCATATCTTTTCTCTCAATGAATGAGGCTAACTTTACTGTAGCTAACTTTACTGAAGCTAACTTTACTGAAGCTAACTTTACTGTAGCTAACTTTACTGAAGCTAACTTTACTGAAGCTAACTTTACTGAAGCTAACTTTACTGAAGCTAACTTTACTGGAGCTAACTTTACTGGAGCTAACTTTACTGAGGCTAACTTTACTGAAGCTAACTTTACTGAAGCATAGGGTTGCCACCTGTCCCGGTTTTACCGGGATTGTCCTTCTTTTTAATAACCTGTCCCGGGAAATTTATGCACTCTCCCGGGACACTGAATGTCCTGGTTTTCGAAAGCTACGTGAATATGTATGTTCAAATCGTGTTGCGCTACGTGAATATGTATGTTCAAATCGTGTTGCGCGCACGGCAAATGAGAGACCTTGCGTGTGTGTGCTAGTGTGCCTCAAGAAGTGCGTGCCCCTAAAAGAAGCGCATGTAAACCCCCCGTTGGCTGCGGGTCATCGATAGCGAATGCAAAGACCCCCCCACCCCCCGTTGGGCGGGTCATCGACGATGTCCCGGTTTTTTATCAGACATAGGTGGCAACCCTACTGAAGCAGCTAACTTTACTGAAGCTAACTTTACTGGAGCTAACCTTACTGAAGCTAACCTTACTGAAGCAGCTAACTTTACTGAAGCTAACTTTACTGAAGCTAACTTTACTGGAGCTAACCTTACTGAAGCTAACTTTACTGAAGCTAACTTTACTGAAGCTAACTTTACTGAAGCAGCTAACTTTACTGAAGCTAACTTTACTGAAGCAGCTAACTTTACTGAAGCTAACTTTACTGAAGCAGCTGAAGCAGCTAACTTTACTGAAGCAGCTAACTTTACTGAAGCAGCTAACTTTACTGAAGCTAACTTTACTGAAGCAGCTAACTTTACTGAAGCGGCTAACTTTACTGAAGCTAACTTTACTGAAGCAGCTAACCATACTGAAGCAGCTAACTTTACTGAAGCTAACTTTACTGAAGCAGCTGAAGCAACTAACTTTACTGAAGCAGCTAACTTTACTGAAGCAGCTAACTTTACTGAAGCAGCTAACTTTACTGAAGCTAACTTTACTGAGCGCTAACTTTACTGAAGCTAACTTTACTGAGCGCTAACTTTACTGAAGCTAACTTTACTGAAGCTAACTCTGTCATTTTCTCTATAGTCTAACGTTATAATCGTAACGTTATGCCGTCATGCCTGTGTGTTTTGTACCAGACTGCACACACACGAGCTTGGTGACGTACATAGTGCGAGACGAGAGATGGAGTTCATTGAGCGATTTTCACATAAAACTAAATGTTACTCTTCTGCTTTATGACAAACTGTGACTTTCTTGACTTTCATAATTATCTTTTAAATTAACAAACACATTATGTGTAATTCAGGGCACAGTTCAGACGGAATAAAAAGATAAGTTGTCTCTCGCCATTGACTAACATACATATTTCTCCCGAAATAGCGGAGGGGAGGGACTTAGGCTCTCTATTATGGGTTCCAACTGTGGAATGAGGTAAATGTGATGTACTTATTGAGCTAGCTATAACTGATAATATGTCTGAGCTATGATGTGTCTTCGGTCGGGGGTGAGGGTGTAATCTGCCTAGTAACTCAATAGTTTTGATAATTTGTATGTTTGTTTGTTTTTGTTTTTTATGTATATGTGTATTTGGACCCTATGAAAACGAGATCAAAACATCATCAATACCTAACAGGATTTTTGTGGTGTTTTCCCTCCCTGACATTTTACTATAGTATCTAAAGAGTTTACCATAATCCATCCTCTAATATTATATGGCTCTTGTCTATAGGTATATGTGTGTCTATGGGAGTTTTTCACCTGTTTTATCGTCCAGTGTGTAAACTGTGTCTTCAATACTTGAGGCGTTTGATCACATCATGATCAGCACTAGAACTAGTCATGATTGACTTAAATGGCACTATAACATATTGTGCTCAGCATGAATAATGACATATGAACTGATTTTAGTCAGTCATTCTGGCCTCTTCCCACTGCGCGCGTGTGTGGGGTGTGTGTGTGTGTGTGTGTGTGTGTGTGTGTGTGTGTGTGTGTGTGTGTGTGTGTGTGTGTGTGTGTGTGTGTGTGTGTGTGGTGTGTGTGTGTGTGTGTGTGTGTGTGTGTGTGTGTGTGTGTGTGTGTGTGTGTGTGTGTGTGTGTGTGAGAGAGAGATCTCCTTTTGTCCCACTCTGTGTGAGGCTTGTTTGAGGAAACGCTCCCGGCAGGAGTTTTGGCAGTCTGGGTTTAGGAATCGGAGCAATCCAACATCTAATGATTCACACAAGCGAGTGTGCCAAACACACACACACAGCACACATAGAGACATATGAAACTAGTGTAGTGTACTTGTAGTGCACACCACTGTCTCTCAAATGACCTGAGAGAAAAATAACAACCGGATGATGAAATACGCCCTCAGGCTCATTAACAAAATACACAAAGTTCATATTTATATAGTTATATATTAAATATATATTAGATTTAAAATAACTACAACATTTAGTCAAATCTTGTTGTTTTGAAGTATTCAAAATGCATCATTTAACTTGCAATCTGCAAAGGAGCGGAAAAATACTAATAATGGAATAATGTTAAATACTCCATTTAATGTTTAGAAACATAAACACAAGCTTTTTCACAACATCTGTAATTTTCTGTCACTCTTTGAATGTAGTAAAACACCCAGAGATGTAGCAGAAAACATCTGTCCATAATTATAACCTTGAACTCAGGATTAGGCATAAAATAATGTCATTGAAAAGCGTCTAAGAATCAAACACAGAGAGGAATCGTGTCTATGTGGAGGTTTTCTGAGGATTAATGGATAATACAAGACTTACAAATAGTTGCTTTAAGCAAAAAAAAAAAAAAAAGAGCAAAAAAAATCATATTATGTGTGTGCTAGAGCAAAACAGACACTATTTCTGGAATCAGCACACCAAAATTAAACGTTAAATATTATATGATGCACGGTGGTGTAGCATAAATATGATGAAGACAAAACAGGTGTTTATGTTAAATACTCACATCAAATGTACATGCACATCTCAAAATACCACGGTCTCGCTATATCACAATACTGTCAAACTGCCAAAAATAAACATGTTTTCAATAAAGTTTGATGTAAAATCTTCCCTCACACTAATATATGTCAATCAGTTTCTCTCAGCCAGTCGATTGTCTTGAAAACGCAAGCAAACAAACCCACACGTGCCTCGCGCAATGATTCTGCATATCACCGTGAATCAGAAAGCGTCGTATGACTAACAATATGCTGTCAAGTAAATCTGAAGTGCTGTATTTAGCGCGTGAGAATGTCCCTCATCACATGTGTCAGATCGGGCCGGCCGCGGCGCTAATCGCTCAGACAGACTGAAGGGATCGTGGGATGTTGTCATTCTTTGAGTCTTTCTTTCTCATGGTTTGTATTTCTCTCTCATCACTCCAGCTAAACTTAGACACACACCAGGGGTTTTCTGCACCTCTAGTCTTCCTGTTAACCACTGCACGTGTCCGTAATCGACCTGCCCTTTACTGCTAACTTTACTGTAACCCGTGGGTGACTTTAGGGGACGTTTCTCAATGTTTCAAACCAGAGAGCTACCAGAATGATTGTGGTAAAATCACTCGTTTGACTGGAAGATGAGGCTCTTGATTAAAATTACATGTATTCCTGTTACGGCTACTAATACATGACAGACACACACAAACATCACAAAACATGTGATTTGAAGTGCAAAAAACGCATTCAATGAAGCGATCACAGTAAGAACATTTACGTTTCAAACCGGTATGAATTTCTAAAGAACACAAAAGAAGATATTTTGAAGAATGTCGGGAACCAGATAGTTGATGGACTCAATGTCAATGGGGACCAACAATCGTGTTTTTAAGATACGTTGTGTGTGTATATTTTTTTTCATGTATTCATAGGCTGTGTAGGTATTCAGATTAACATTGTAGGTATTACTATAATTATTTACCTGCTGTAATATAGTGTGTATTTGAGAGATGCGTGTTTTTTTTATACATATATAAATAAAATTGTAATTGA
>CM070828.1:40852957-40855457 GCA_036326025.1 Chrosomus eos
TGCTAATGGATATTGCTGCTTATGGATATTGCTGCTGCTTATGGATATTTCTGCTGCTTTTGGTTATTACTGCTACTTATGGATATTTCTGCTGCTTTTGGATATTGCTGCTGCTAATGGATATTTCTGCTTGTGGATATTTCTGCTGCTTTTGGTTATTGCTGCTGCTTTCGGTTATTGCTGCTTATGAATATTGCTACTGATGTTGGTTATTGCTGCTGATGTTGGTTATTGCTGCTGCTTGTGGATATTGCTGCTTATGGATATTTCTGCTGCTTTTGGATATTGCTGCTGCTTATGGATATTTCTGCTGCTTTTGGTTATTACTGCTACTTATGGATATTTCTGCTGCTTTTGGATATTACTGCTACTTATGGATATTTCTGCTGCTTTTGGATATTGCTGCTGCTTATGGATATTTCTGCTGCTTTTGGTTATTACTGCTGCTTTTGGTTATTGCTGCTGCTTAATGATATTTCTGCTGCTTATGGATATTTCTGCTGCTTTTGGTTATTGCTGCTTATGGATATTGCTGCTGCTTTTGGTTATTGCTGCTGCTTTTGGTTATTGCTGCTTTTGGTTATTGCTGCTGCTTATGGATATTTCTGCTGCTTTTGGTTATTACTGCTGCTTATGGATATTGCTGCTGCTTTTGGTTATTGCTGCTGCTTATGGATATTGTTGCTGCTTTTGGTTATTGCTGCTGCTTATGGAAATTTCTGCTGCTTTTAGTTATTGCTGCTGCTTATGGATATTGCTGCTGCTTTTGGTTATTGCTGCTGCTTTTGGTTATTGCTGCTTTTGGTTATTGCTGCTGCTTATGGATATTTCTGTTGCTTTTGGTTATTGCTGCTTCTTATGGATATTGTTGCTGCTTTTGGTTATTGCTGCTGCTTATGGAAATTTCTGCTGCTTTTAGTTATTGCTGCTGCTTATGGATATTTCTGCTGCTTTTGGTTATTACTGCTGCTTTTGGTTATTGCTGCTGCTTTTGGTTATTGCTGCTTATGGATATTTCTGCTGCTTATGGATATTGTTGCTGCTTTTGGTTATTGCTGCTGCTTATGGATATTTCTGCTGCTTTTGGTTATTGCTGCTGCTTATGGATATTTCTGCTGCTTATGGATATTTCTGCTGCTTTTGGTTATTGCTGCTGCTTATGGATATTGTTGCTGCTTTTGGTTATTGCTGCTGCTTATGGATATTTCTGCTGCTTTTGGTTATTGCTGCTGCTTATGGATATCGCTGCTGCTTATGGATATTGCTGCTGCTTATGGTTATTGCTGCTGCTTATGGATATCGCTGCTGCTTATGGATATCGCTGCTGCTTATGGTTATTGCTGCTGCAGAGCAAGTACAAGACTTGCAACTGTCAATACATACTCAACACGCTGCTGTGAGCAAGTAACACACGCTGCTGCTTTACAATATAACATACATGAATTACCCGTAGCAGATCTATACAGGTGGAGCTGGGGAAGGTGGAGGGTTTCTGAAAGTGTGCAGCAACTGCTACAGAACATGCTGACCAAGTATTTGAAGGTTGAGCCGCGAGCTCATTGGCTACTGATACATCAGGAACCAATCAGGTGCGCTGTAAAGATAATTATGTGATTGCAATCAGATTTAAGTAAGGACCAATCAGCCTGTGCCATCTAGAGTTTCATGACATGCCAAGATATAGAAGTCTCAATATGAACTCAAACATTTCTCCTCAAATGATCCAATGCTGCTCTCCACATTAATTTGAAAGAATTATTAGTCTCTCATTAGGAAAGCATAGGACAAACATCTAAGATAAAGTTGATATTTCAATGAAACATAATAACTAATGTCCTGAGCTCTGAACGAGCATCGTCTGAGCTATAAAATGTAACTTTAATATTTGGACTGTAAGCTTGGCAACAGGTTTCTGCCGCTGAACCAATGGCACTGGAGCACCGTCGGGCTTCTCCGTTCCTCATCCTCTTTCTTTCCAGAGAATTTGGTGTTATGTCATCCTTCCATACACAGTAATGACAAAAAAAGAGGCCGCATTAAAATAATCTTCCGTTTGCAGGCCAGACAAAAGAAGGAAAGTGATTTCTTAACATGAAAGCAATCTACTTACAACCATCTGCTCGTCGTCTAAATCAAAAGTGCTGTTTCTAGAGAAAAGCTGTCCAAACACTCGCTGCCAAACACACATTTGAGACGTGATGGAGTTTGAAGAAGCCAAGTTGCAAAAACATTGTTCTCGCAAGTTAAGACAAACTCATTTGGATACTAACAGACAGACAACAGACCCGAGAAACTTATTATCCTGAATTCAGTCCAAATCAGCACACGCTGTAAAAATAATCATTTCAATTAGAACTGAAAAGTGTTTTACATACAGTCTGATGCAATAAGAGAAGTGTGTGTGTGTGTGTGTGTGTGTGTGTGTGTGTGTGTGTGTGTGTGTGTGTGTGTGTGTGTGTGTGTGTGTGTGTGTGTGTGTGTGTGTGTGTGTGTGTGTGTG
>CM070828.1:40860457-40877957 GCA_036326025.1 Chrosomus eos
ACACACACACACACACACACACACACAATGGGTTTGTGAGTCACTTGGTGCAAAGGTGAATCTCACAAAACCTGTTAAGAGAACATCCAGGTCACATCTTACTCCAAAATTAGAAGAGAGGAATTCAAAAATAAATAATAAACTATGAAAATGTTTGAAGAAAAACTTAACATACATAGAAAAAGAGAAAAATAGTTTTTATATATATGACAATTTTAAGCAAAATATAGGCTAATGAATATACCAAAAAACATAAATACACACACACACACACAACACACACACACACACACACACACACACACACACACACACACACACACACACACACACACACACATATATACACAGTATATAAGGGAAAATGTATACAAAAAGGGAGAATTTTGTAAGAAAAAGAAAAAATAGGAAATTGTAAACCATGTATAGCCTACTATATACATTATATAAATATATATATACACAATTCATGACAATTAAACACATACAGTATAGCTCTTGTGTTTCTACATCTTGTATCTTTAAAATATGCAGATTTAAGCAAAACAACAACATTGTATAACATAAGTTTTTACTGCAATGTGATTGTCATGAATATTAAATATTTGTAGAGAAAAAAAACGTACTTCAGGCAAATATGATTTATTTATTGATTAATTGTATTATTTTGGGATGATGTATGACCAAAATGTGTTTTTTTCCGCACATGCATTTGTTTCTAGTGACGTCCCATGAAGCTGTCATTTATGAACCACAAATATTTATGATATAAATCTGTGAAAAGCCCCCAGGCTAATGCTTGCTTTATTATCAACACACATGCAATATGGCCTATGCAAAGCTAATAATTACAGGAAAGAAAAGCAATCAATGTATTAGAGAGGTGCGTGTTATTTAGGGAAGAGCCCGGCGTCTGTGAGGAGAGCGAGCGAGGGAGCGCGGGACTCCTTCATTCAGCGGTTGCCAGTTGTATAATGAGAGTGTCAGTGTTGGTTAGCGTGTGTGTCGACTGCTCGCGCGCTCCAGCTGTAGACAGCCCTCATTAGCCCAGTAATGGCACGCCGTAGGGCCTTTCACCACAGAAAGGTAAAGAGAGAGAGACACAGATTTTACAGTAAAATGAAGTCCTGCGGCAGAGAGACGATATAAAGGCCAGCGAGACAGATCCGCCCCGGGGGACGCCGTCGCTACAGTCTATTAGCACATAATAAGATCAGCGGCAACATGACACAATTACACCCGCCCACAAATTAAAAACCAACAAACTGCTGTGTAAATGAATTAGCAGACGCGCGCGATTGCATCTTTTAAGTGTTTACACAAATGACGCGATTACACCCGTTTGTCACATCGGTTAGCGGTTCAGCGCTCGGTCAGGAGAGATGACTGCGCCGGGTCAATGCCATTCGCCTCGAAATTAATGTTAATTAAGAGATTCATTCTGGGTTTGATGAAGAATGCGTTGAAGATGGCTGTAATTGAGCTGGTGATTTATTGCTGCTCAGAGAAGGCGAGATGCACTGGTTTTCACTCAACACGACATCAACATTCAGCAGCGACGCTCTTTTCTCATTTCCAGACCCAAATGCCAGAAGTGTGGCGCGCTCGAGCCCGATCGGCCTGTCGAGATACGGCTGAGATGGGATGATAAGAAGGTCAATGAGGTCAGACACACAGCAGAGAGGAACACAACACAGACCGGCACTGATCCTGCGCGAGCTTTACACACGGACTCTACACAAACATACATGTGCATGAAGACACGCTTTCATGTGTGTGTGTGTGTGTGTGTGTGTGTGTGTGTGTGTGTGTGTGTGTGTGTGTGTGTGTGTGTGTGTGTGTGTGTGTGTGTGTGTGGTGTTGTTGTTGTTGGTTACTTTATTGTCCCCAATGGGACAATTTGTTGTGCAGTAGATAATATAGTACAAATCACACACTATTACACACACAATACAGAGATTGCCTACCTTGCAGGCATAGTTAGAAACAATACAATTGTTGTGTGTGTGTGTGTGTGTGTGTGTGTGTGTGTGTGTGTGTGTGTGTGTGTGTGTGTGTGTGTGTGTGTGTGTGTGTGTGTGTGTGTGTGTGTGGTGTTGTTGTTGTTGGTTACTTTATTGTCCCCAATGGGACAATTTGTTGTGCAGTAGATAATATAGTACAAATCACACACTATTACACACACAATACAGAGATTGCCTACCTTGCAGGCATAGTTAGAAACAATACAATTGTTGGGTGTGTGTGTGTGTCCGTGCGTGCGTGCGTGTGTGTGTGTGTGTGTGTGTGTGTGTGTGTGTGTGTGTGTGTGTGTTGTGTGTGTGTGTGTGTGTGTGTGTGTGTGCGCACCCACTTAACTATATTTTTGGGACAAATTTGTACCCAAAAGTGACCAAAACCTGGTAAATGACCAAAAACTTTTTTTTTTAATTGCCAATTTGATTAACATATTCATGTACCACTGCACTTTTATGGTAAGGTGCTTACAAAGATCATGATTATTTCCATGTCATGTTAGTGGTAATACCGGGGTACGAGTTTGCGCAGGGTGTGTGTGTGTGTGTGTGTGTGTGTGTGTGTGTGTGTGGAGAGGAGAGAGTTAAAGCTCTTATCTCGATGCACCAGAACACATTCCTCTATGAGGCCACAGTTTGCTAGTTTCCTGCCTTCTGCCCATTGCCCTATTTTTACCCCATCTTTACCCTCGTACCCTCCACAGCTTTTTCCTCCACACACACATGCACTTCCTGCGATTCACACACGGCTACTGTGTTGTTTTAAAGGGTTATAACCTGTGCCAAAGCAACGCCAGCTTCACCGCGCCAGAGGAAATGTTGTGTGTACGAAACATCTTTGAAATGACATATACGTTTGATTTTGATACAGTATCATGTTCAGAGACTTCGCTACTGTAAACTAACCTGACAAACCAATTTGCCCTTTGAAATGAACATCCCTTTACAAACACGCTTCAGGAGGTCTTCTGAAAACCCTGAGAGCATCAAGGTCTTTTTCATACGCCAGAAATATCATCTTCTTACTGAGTAACCAAAAGTAGGAAATAAAATCAATAATACATTCTCAATGATTTTGGAAGTAAAAACAAATTAAGCTCCATTGAGACTCCAACAGTGATTCATTGCTGTGAATCACTTCAAACTGAGTGAATCAGTAAATTGAGTTTAAACTCTGATTCAATTATTCATTCGCCCTGTAGTCAATCATTTTATCCCTCTTTGATCACCAAAATGACATATTTAAACTTTTTTTCCTTGAATTTTTTTTTCTTTATGGCTTAAAATATCTTGAATGTAACTCGACACCCTTGCCTCATTTAGTATGCGCGGCTCTATGAATATGCAAATGAGCCCCGCCTCCACTCACTCACTCACTCACTCAGAGATCCACTGGTTGACGATCACACGTTGATCTGATTGGTTACAAGGTAGTTTGTGACGTCAGAAACACCAGCGATTTCAAAGTGTGTTTTTGAGACTGTCTTTGGTTCACTGCAGTTTTAAGGAGAAAATACTCAGCAATGCTGTCGACTTATGAATTTACACATGATTTGTGTTATTAAAGCATATTAAAAACACCACATAGACATATAAACAACATTAATAGCTGGATTTTCACCCAAGGGGGACTTTAAGTAAATTACTATAATTATCGACTGTTGATAAACAAGCACATATAAACGAAAAACAATGTGTTTTACAGGAATTTCCTTGCATGAAGCATTTTAAATCGGACAGTAAAGAAAAAATAACATTAGTAAGCTACAGTATATTTTGTCAGTTTGTTCTCATTAGTCACATGGTTTCCTTTGTTCAGTTTTCCCGCCACTTCTTTGTTACCATGGTCACCATTATTATGAGTTAATTTGGTTCAGCTGTGTTTGATTAATCATCCTCGTGCGTGTTGTGCGCGCGTGTGTTGTGTGCGCGTGTGTGTGTCAACCTGTTCGCCTCTCTTGTACACTGCAAAAAATGCTTTTCTTACTCAGTATTTTTGTCTTGTTTCCAGTCCAAATATCTACAAATTCTAACATTCTTTAAAAAAAAAGCAAAATTATCTGCCAATGGGGTCAGAAAAATTATTTTAATTATTTTATTTTAATTATTATTATTTTATTTTTTTTCATTGGCAGATAATTTAGCTTGTTTTAGGCAAAAACTCTCTTTTTATTTATTTCCCCGGAAAACAAGACTTAATGTCTTATGTAATTTTACTACTTTAGTAATTGCATCTTGATTTAAGAAATGTTTGATATTTGGACTGGAAACAAGACAATAATACTGTCCAGCCCTAATGGTGTAGTTTTAATATAGTACAGTAATATTTGTATAACCCAACTAACGTTCCTCCTCAATGACAGTTCTCTAAAATCACATCTCCGTCTAGATTCACTGAAGTGTGTTTGTGGCAGTTCTGTGGGAACGAAAAGGAGAAGAGAGATGGTTACGAGCTGTGTGAATGTGGAATTAGCGGTGGCGGATCACTGGTCAGAGTTCAGACGCACACAAATACACCAGTGACAATCAAATGAAGGAAAACATACAAATATACTGAATCCAAGAAATCCATAAAACATCCCAGAAAATTACAACGAGATACATGTCTCTCTATCTGAAATGTCTCCCTCACCATATCTTAATCTTTTAAGGCTTTACATGGGTTGGCATCTCAATACTTGACCGAACTTTTAATTCTGTATAATCCTGACATCAGAAACTGGTCTTTTAACTCGATTTTTTCTTCATTAGCTCCAAAACTATGGGATTATTTACCAATCGAGATAAGGCAAAATCTCTTAGCATCTTTAAATTTTACTTTAAAACTCATTTGTATAATTTTTTTTATTGTGCATTATTTCCTATGGTGTATTTTGTTACTTTGAGTAACAAACTGCGCTTTGAGATGTACAGATAAAGGCGCTATAGTCAAGTTATTTATACCTTACCTTATATTTTTAACTTTATGTATATATATTATATATATATATATATATATATATATATTATATATATATATATATATATATATATATATATATATATATATATATATATTATATATATTTACTGCATTACTCAGATCATCTTACAGTCTCCATTCACAGCCAGACGACAGGTTACACACACACACACACACACACACACACACACACACACACACACACACACACACAGCAGGTCAAATCACAAACGGCGAAAGTCAATAGAAACACAAGCTGATTTGAAATGCGAGTTAATAATGAATAACACTCTATACGCTGGCGCTGGAGGAAATCACCTTTGGGGAATTGAAAGTTGAATCTATTTTCCACTGAAGGACATAAAGCACAAAGCAGAAGTTGTGAACGCGCTTCCTCATTGACGACGGGTCGCTGGTGTTTTATCTGCTCATCAAAAGTGCTTTCGAAGATCCGGCGGTCACAGCTTTTGGGTCTAACCAAGGTCCCTCGGGTCTTAAATTATATCACACGCTTTTTTTTTATTTACATAAAAGTATACACTTGTTGTTAAAAATGTTAAAAACGTAATTAAAAAAATTAACCTAACTTTGAGTCAAATATGGACAATTTTTACATTTTTAAATTACATTTTTAACCCAATGTTTGGATTTGTCCATATTTGACCCACAATTGGGTTAAACCAAACCCAGCATTTTTTAGAGTGTAGTATAGCCTACTATATTTTTTAATATTTAGAATTAGCTTTTATATTTTCAATTTTAGTTTTTGTTATATGCTTTTGACATTTTTTATTTTTTATTTAGCTTTAATGTATTTCAATTTTACCATCTTCTGATGAAAAACGTTTAAAGGTGAAGTGTATCCAGACAGGTTTCCCTGAACACGCCCCTTTTCTACTATTGGTCAAGCACAAAACGTAGCCCCGCCCCAAACTCACCCAATTGGTTGAGTCAATGTTACTGTGCCAGACCTGCTAAATCAAACTCTGCACTGGGAAATTAGAGTATTTTAACATTAATTACACACAATCACCTTTACACACTTATTCACGTCCAAGTCATCCATCCGTAGCGATGTTAAAAGTTTTGTGACAAAGAGAAAAGTTGTTGGCCAATGCTGATAACTAAAAACATGCTTTTGTCCTAGTATTTTTTTATAGATAAATACATAAAGAATATGAGTTGAGTTGATCTTCATGTGGATATGTGCATGCATGTGTGTGTTACTGTAATTATTTTGCTGTGTCTTTGCGAGAGAGCCACCTGGTGATCTGCTATAGGGGAGAACAGTGGGGTCATTGTGTGTGTGTGCTGGGTGATACAGGCTGAGTGACCCATTTACACACACACACACACACACACACACACACACACACACACACACACACACACACACACACACACACACACACACACACACACACACACACACACACACACACACACACACACACACACACAAGAGCCCACTATGTGTAAGACATCTGGAGGGCCTCAAACAGACGAGCATGACTACATACAACTGCATGAAAAGATACACACACAGGCAGACACTTAAACACACAAAGACAAGACAAACACACACACACTCTCTTTCCCACAGTATATGTCACTTACGCACACACGGTTAAACATGGAAAATATCCTACTAAAGGAGACACGTCTAATAACTGATGACATTTAAATTGCATCTTTGTCTATTTATTATAGTATGATGCAATTGAATTGCTTCATTGACAATTAATGCATTGATTAAAATCTGAGAAATGCAAGTGTCATTTTATGCATATGAAGTTTTAATATGCTAGTGTACAAAACCACTAATAAAATAACACTTTATTTTACAGTGTCCGTTGCATATGTTACATGTAAAAATAGTAGATGTGGCAAAATTACATGCAACTAACCCTCAATCAAACTCTAATCCCTATAGTAAGTAATTATTAAAATATAATGTATAATATAACCTTAAAATAAAGTGTAGCCATAAATAGTCATCAGATATGCGCATTTAAAATGTACAGTATTTCTCTTCTAAGACAACGCACCAAAATGTTATATATGCAAATGCATATTTCAACTCTAGGAAAATGGACCAAAAATACTGATGATTCATGTTGCATTTGCATATTGTAATCCTAATACATATTGCATATTGTGACCCTTATAAAGCAGAAAGAAACCCTGAGGACACGTGTGTGTGTGTGTGTGTGTGTGTGTGTGTACAGACATCCCTCAATCTCTGCTCCTCAAATCATCTCTAGCTATGTTTCCATCCACACGTTTTTATCCGCATTAAGTGATATCGAATGAAAAATGCCTTATGGAAACAGTAAAATTCGATTGAATTTCATGAATATCGACTCAAATGAAATACGATCGGTCTCATGGGATTTTATCTTGATGGATATACGGCTTATGCGATAAACGCTGATGGAAACTTTATCACGGCGCGATCCATTTTGTCTAGCAAAACTTTGTTCGCAAATGTTCGCTTGAATGTTGTGTGAAAATGAATGGAAACGCCTTAAAATGTCTCAAATCAATTCGATATACCAATTTGATCGCAAAACAGCATGTGACGTCATTACACACAGGTTTTCATCCGCTTTAAAGCCGTTGGATGGAAACACACTTTCACCAGCTTTATTCACATGAGGTTTTACTGAACTTCAGATAATTTGATTGACAAGTGGATGGAAACTTGGCTACAGAGAGTAAAAAGTATATAGCAAACAAAAACATCACAGGATTTCTCTATGTATGCTTCAAATATCGCTAAAATACAGCAAAACTCCTGATAATCCTCACAATATATATATATATATATATATATGATAACACTTTATTTTAAGGTGTCCGTGTTACAGTGTAATTATATTTTTAAGTACTGAGTAATATTAAGCAACTACTTTACATGTACTTACTATAGGGTTAGGGTTTGGTTGAGGGTTAGTTGCATGTAATTATACATAATTTACTGTTAATATTAAGTACATGTAACATATGTAAAAAGGACACTGTAAAATAACGTGTTATATATATATATATATATATATATATATATATATATATATATATATATATATATATATATATAGTATATACATGCAAATATTTCTTAAATATATGCTTACATGTGTATTTATATATACAAAATAATTTTACACACAGTACCCACACATATATTATGTAAAAACAAACTTTTATTTTGGATGCGATTAATCGCACTTAATCGTTGCCCAGCACTATATATATATATATTACAATGGTGCACATCCAAAAAAACTAATATTAATGTAAAAAAACATTAAAAATAATTATAGTAATACCATTGTACAAGAAGGTCATAGAATTACCATGATACTACTTTTAAAAAATCGCAGTATTACTATGCCACATACTGTACTATTCAAAAACAGACTAGATTCCCAAAACCATGGTTCTACTATGGTACATGCACAAAAAACGATGTAATATTAGCCCAAATGTGCACATAAGCAGACATGCAGCCTGTGGTTTGAGAGTTTGTGCAGGTCACAGTGAAGGACTGATGAACAGATTGTGTATTGTGTAAGCCAGTGTAATCAAGGCATCATATCTGACTGATATCAGATTACAGTAACACTGAAACGCATCTGAGACACTCCTCACTATACGCTGTAAAACATGTGTTGCTCATTAAAGAGAGTTAAACCTGATGCACATTGATCAAAAGTCGAAATATGTTTAGTCTGTAGACGGCGACTCACACTTGTTTACCTATCGAGAGAACAGAACAAAGACGGACTTGGGTTAAACACACACGTGGAGAGTTGAAGGTCGTGATCTCGTGGACCAGCAAACGCAGCGCTGTCACTATGTTGTGACTGTTCATCATGAAAAACTCCAAACATTCCTGCTTTAAAGTGCGTTAAAAAACCAAGACATGTTTCTGGCATCTTGCTTTCAGAATGTAATCAGATTCCGACCGGCAGAATAAATCAAATTTGCGGCGGCCGAAAACAATCAAATCAGACGCTGGCTCGTTTTAGGTTTCGTATAATTAATTGACTTAATAAAACAAAATGTGTAAATTCACTAAACGATTTAGCCAGAATTATGGTGGCTAATCACAGAGGATTACTACAATAACTCATTGCACTTGTAGCGACTGCCAGCGCTGTTGTGTTTCGCTGCAAATTCACGGCGAAGTCCCTGTAGAACGAGTGGGATTTGAAGTTGCTGTTCACAGAATGCTGAATGAATGTCGTCGGATTCGCCTCTGGATATACTGTAATACTAAATGATATCATGGCCTCTGGATATAAACAAGCTCCAGTGCGTACAGTGTGTGTGTGTGTGTGTGTGTGTGTGTGTGTGTGTGTGTGGTTTGGAACAGACATGCTACAACATTTGTTCTGCTTTCAGACTCTTATTTAAGTGTCATTCTGAACATCTAATAAGATCAAACTGCTGTTCTAACAAACTACATATACTTCAGTGTGCATTTTCTAAAATGTGCAGCTTACAACCCGAGCACAATACTAGAATGCAATGCAAACAAGAAGTGATCTCAACTGTGCGTTTAACATGATGCATGTTGCATGGATGTGCATATAATTGCATGCATGCTATTTTCTATATGCATCACATGCGATAATTTTGCATAATACGGCTGAAATGCACAATAATACACCAGTATTCAATTTAAAACTACATATTCTACAGTGTGCATTTCCTAAAATGTGCAGCATGCAACCCGAGCACAATCCCAGAATGCAATGCAAACAAGAAGTGATGTCAATCGTGCGTTTAACATGATGCATGTTGCATGGATATGTATATAATTGCATGCATGCCATTTGCTATATGCATCACATGCCATATATAAGTGATCATTTTGTATAATACGGCTGAATTGCACAATAATACACCAGTAATTAGTTTCAAACTACATATTGTACAGTGTGCATTTCCTAAAATGTGCAGCAGGCAACCCGAACACAATGCCAGAATGCAATGCAAACAGGAAGTGATGTCAACTGAACATTTAACAACTAAAAGTAAAGATCTTTTCATACAAAAACTGTTTAAAAATGCAAAATACTGTTTTTATGGTAAAACTTTACAATGATGTTCATTAGCAGTTAACTATCTTATATAACATTCACTAATAATGAACAATACTACAGCATTTATTAATCTTAGCTAATATTCATTTCAACATACTAATACATTATTAAAATCATCAAACGGTTGTATTTGTTAACGTTAGTTAATGCACTGTGAACTAACATGAACAAACAGCTGTATTTTTATTAACTAACATTAACAAAGATGAATAAATACTATAACAAATGTATTGCTCATTGTTAGTTAATAGTACATCAACTAATGAACTGGTGTTACCGTTTTTATTTCAGAGATGCATGTTGCATGCATATGCATATAACCATTTGCTATATGCATCACATGCAATATATAAGTGTTATAATTGTGGATATTACGTCTGAAATTCATTCCAAACCCAGGCGATGGCTCTACAGGTGGCAGCAGTTGTGCGTCTTAATAAAGGCTAATCTTAGCAACAGTGAGTGAAACAGAAAGAAGGAGGGCAGAGGTCGACGTTCTATTAAAACTAATTTCACCACACCAGCGTCTGCCGACTCGCTAGACTTTCACTCATAAATGTGTGTCTGCACACGGCCATATTTAGACAGGTTTAACGCAAACCTTTCTCCTCCACCACAGAACAAGAGTATTCAAGCGCTAATACTTTAGCTTCACTGACACAAGCTCGTCGCTACGATCAAACTGAGATTCTGTTGGAAAAATAGCTTACTTTCACAAGAATACATCATTACAACAATGCTTTTTATTGTGACACCAAAACAGTCACTTTGGTTGTGCCTCATTTACCTTATAGTTCATGGTTATTCATACTGCAATATATCATCATCAATGTTTTTTATTTCAGATTATAGATCATTTTATATATTAACCGAAAAAGTTTAAGCCTTTTTTACCTAAACTTTTTTGCATAAGTATCATTTTCACTACTGAATATAGAAAAAAATATGTATATATTTATACAGTTCTGTCAAATTCATTAATCGTGATCAATCTCATCTAACATTAAAGTTTGTGTTTATATAATATGTGTGTATATATATTATATTTAAATATATATGTGTGTGTGTGTGTGTGTGTGTGTGTGTGTGTGTGTGTGTGTGTGTGTGTGTGTGTGTGTGTGTGTGTGTGTGTGTGTGTGTGTGTGTGTGTGTGTGTGTGTGTGTGTGTGTGTGTGTGTGTGTGTGTGTGTGTGTGTGTGTGTGTGTGTGTGTGGGGTGTGGGTGTGTGTGTATATATGAAATATATACTTTAAATATATACTTTATACTTTGATATATACTATAACTTTAGGATATATAGTATATATATATATATATATATATATATATATATATATATATATATATATAAATATAAGAATATACCGTATATATATATATAAATATAGTAATAAATATATACACACACACAATACTGTATATTATATAGACAAACTTTTATGTTAAATTATTTGACAGCACTATATATATGTGAACTGCTCACATAATGGCACGTTTTACTTTAATGCACTTCCTCAACAATTGAGGTTTCCATTATTTCTGAGTACGAGCAGCACGTAAAGATGCTGTTAATGAGAGGTATGATGAGGGGAATACAGATATTGTTGTAAATCAAGGTCACAGGAGTAATCTGTGAGTCTGAGTGTGATTTGCTGGAGATGTGAGCTTATGATGAGCGCAGTGATGTTTGAAGCACCAGCTGTTACACTTCTAATCCCACATTCTCTCTATCTGCTCTCACTCCGTCATGACCGCTGTCTCTGCTTTTCTTTTTTTACTTTATTGCATTTCGCATGTCCTTATCTCACTCCATCTGTCCATTCTCTCATTCACGCCACTGTCTCTCTTTATCACTGCTTATGAACTCAAACCTGTAGGAGATGATCAGTGCACCGTCGATCTTTTACATACAGCGCAATGAAATCAGAAAGTGATATTTTTGTCAGACAAAGGCATATTCTGAAGTCATACAACCACAAATATGAGTCTTTAGGATATGAGTCACTTAAAAATCTCATCTGATTTCAAATCACTTTTTAATCTCATTTGCACTTACAAATAACAAACTTTGAGCAATTGCCTCTTGGATTTATGAAACCAGTAGTATTTTAAATATTTTTACATTTTTAAACATACTTTTAGTATTCAGCTGTTTAAACAGTAAAATATATTTTTTAAAGTTCTAAATTTAATTTATGATTTTTAATGCAACTTATTTATCTTAAATGATCTTACATATTATTTGCATTTTTATATACAATTACAATGCATTATTTATGTATACATTATAATACATTGTATGTATACATACATAATACATTATTTGTATTATTTGCATTATTTTCAATGCAAATTAAATTGATCCAATATATTATTTACATTTTACTTGTTTTTTTTTTACTTGTTTTTTTTACAGGGACAATGTAAAATATACATTAACCTTAGAAAGGAGAGATGCATTATACCAGGCTGTAGCATTTCCACCTGTAGTCCCTGGGCAAGCTGATCTCAACATTTACACAGAAAAACATACAATTTTACGTTTTTTAATGCAACTAAAACTTCTTATATACTATTTAGATTTTTACATTTAATTGCATACAATTTCTACATGCAACTTCACACAAATTGTAATGCAACTTAAAGGATTAGTTCACTTTTAAAAAACGTTTGCTGGTTATTTACTCACCCCCATGTCATCCAAGATGTCCATGTCTTTCTTTCTTCAGTCGAAAAGAAATGAAGGTTTTTGATGAAAACATTTTCTCCATATAATAGACTTCAATGGGACCCAAACGGTTCAAGGTCCAAATGACAGTTTCAGTGCAGCTTCAAAGGGCTTTAAACGACTCCAGACGATGAATAAGGGTCTTATCTAGCGAAACCATCGCTCATTTCAAAAATAAATAAAAAAGTTGAAGTTTTATAAGTTTTATAAGACGTTTGTTCCTGACCTTTTCAACGTAATTGCGTATTACGTGACGTCACATGAACGCGCATCACAGAACAGAGCAAGGCAAGCATTTGTGCTTATAAAACTTAAACTGTTTAATTTATTTTTGAAATGAGTGATGGTTTGGCTAGATAAGACCCTTATTCATCGTCTGGTGTCGTTTAAAGCCCTTTGAAGCTGCACTGAAACTGTCATTTGGACTTTGAACCGTTTGGGTCCCATTGAAGTCCATTATATGGAGAAAAATCCTGGAATGTTTTCATCAAAAACCTTCATTTCTTTTCGACTGAAGAAAGAAAGACACGGACATCTTGGATGACATGGGGGTGAGTAAATTATCAGCAAAAGTTTTTTTAAAGTGCATCCTATAGTGCACACACAGGTCCACTATGTGAATATGAACAATATGAACCACTGCTATGATCGCTTTCCTTAGAAGAGCAGCGTGAACATCCAGCTAAACATCTTCTTTTGTGCTCCACAGACGAGAGAAAGTCATACGGGTTTGAGGGGCGAGTAAATGAAGACAGAACTTGATTTGTGTGTGAACACTCTCTTTAACACAGATATTATTATGTGTTCTTTGTGTGTGTTTGCGGCACATGAAAGCTGTACCCCACGCATGCCCTCTGGGCTCTGGCACACATCCACTACTCCCTCAGCCTCTTTCTTCTCTCGCTCTCTCTCCATCTAAAGCTTAAGCACACAGAGTCGTTCTCCGGGTGAAAGACAGCAGCTTTTGAGACACTTTTGATGCCCGATTTACCACGGTATGGCAGGCTCAAAGATCCCATATACAAAAACAGAGAAAGCTACATCATAAAACGCTGCATAACACGCCATACGCCGCGGCCTATCTGTAAAACACACACTTTGGACGGGTGCTTGTTGAATGTTTCACACACAATACACTAGTATGGTAACACTAGGTGGTGTGGAAATCAGTGCCAGCCATCTCATTTGAATCACTGTGTCTATTGTACGCAAACACTGACTGTCTTTTGCATGTATTTAAAGTGTTCGGCATCATATAACATGAAGACTATACTGTTTGTACAAGCAAAACATTAGTGCATTCAAATCACTGAATAAATATGCCATCTAGCAAGAGCAACACATCATGGAAGTGACTTTTGCACTTATATTTTGCTCAGGAAAAGCTAGCATGCATGCACACTTGATTCAAAACGGTTTTGGTAATCTAGGATTATGATCTGCATAATTTTGCATCTTTTTTCAGTGCATTTTCTTCGGCCAGCGAGAACGCTTCTGTGCTCAGAGTGAATTTGGGCTGAAATGGTTTAGCAAAAGCTTGAGCTGATTTGACAGGACAAGTACACAGGAAAGCTATTACTGTGGCTGGTGTGAAGAGAACAGACTCAACGGCTACATTTGCAGATGGCTTTTTTTCTTCAATGATTTCCTCTCATTCTCTCTTCTCGTTTTAATCTCACCTCGACTCTTTATCTCACACGTTTAAAGCTGCAGCACTGTTTGCACGGCGCTCAGTGTTTGTTTAAGGATGTGAGCTCACGATGATGGACGAGGCCATGACGAGGTAAAATTAAGTCATATTTAGGAAATTGCATGCGGGCGGCTATACATTAACCACATCACTAGCATGATCTCATTCATATTCAGACAGTAGGTATTCGTGTGCATGGAGCACATGATCATGTTTGTGTTTGCATATACACTTTTAATGTCCCTCTGTTGTGAAAATCAAGTTTTTAATGTTGTTTATATGTTTAGGTGGTGTTTCTATTATACAAACCATGTGTAAATTCTTCAGTCAACACAATTGCTTAGAATTTTCTCCTTAAAACTGCACTTAACGCCCCTGTTTCCTACATCACAAACAAGTGGCCAATCCTGTCACGAAGGGGGCGGAGCTTTTCTTCACTGACTTTCTATGATGTTCAAATCATTTCTAAGACTGAGTATTTTTAACGGGAACATGGTTTGTGTAACATTATTAGTTGTTTGATAACGTAGTCAAGCCAAAGGCTAATCAGATCAATTACAGTCCGTTACTATTAGAGAGTGATACATAAAACACATTAATATTCTGATACATGGACTGTATAATTCACTTGGATTCTGTTTCAAACATTTATGTCTGAATTAAACCGATATTTCTACTTGCCATTATGTAGCGTTTACAGTTGAGCGAGTGGATCATGTAATCTGTGTGAGTGAGTGGAGGCGGAGACTAATTTGCATATTCATAAATTCACATAAGTGAACAAGGCTGTAGATTTACATTCAAGCTATTAAAAAATCACTATTAAAACATTTAAATATGCCATTTTGATCATCAAAGATGAGTTTTTATGGCTAAAATTATTAACTTCAGAGGATTTTAACCTATTTCAATGTATTGACAGAATATACAATATAATTTAGAGTTTATCCAAGTTTAGAGATGTACAAATCTGTGCAAATCCCCAGTAATTGCCATTTTCATTGCAGAATTGTGAGCGCAACTCATTTATTAGTAAATGATGCAACTTTGTCAGAGAAAGACCTTTTATTTTACTGATAAATTCAATCCAGATGTGACTTGAGACTTTAAAAGTCACTTACACTCTGAATTTAATTATCTTCAAAGCTGAAATATACGTGAAACATTGCCATTGCTAAAGCGTAACATGTGTTTCATTCATCATATTGTCAAATTAAGCCAATTTCATTAATGTGATGCTGTTCAAAATAACGTTAACACTTTACAATAAGCTCTCACTTGCTAACAATGAGCATTTATTTATGTTCGTTAATAAAATACAATTGTTAGTTGTTTGTTCATGTTAGTTCACAGTGCACTTACAACTTTTGATTCATTTTTTTTTTTTAAATTTACATTAACTAACATTATTTTACCCCAAACAAATCTCTAAAGTCATAACAGGGAGGGTCCTAAAATTGCACCTATATGTGCCGTATGAATATTAATGAGACGCTGTAATAGCCATTAAAAACTGGACCAAACCAAGTTCTCTCAGACTCGAGGGGGGGTCACAGAAACAAAGCATCAGTATTTGACAGCGAACCGCTTCAGGAGTGAGTGGGCCGATCCGGGCTCTTAAAATTCCTGAGGTCTATCTGAAAACAGAGATACGGCCATCATGCTCTTGTTTTCAGAACAAGGCCTCTGTTTTTCCCTGACTTGGCTTTTTCCATTCACTCGTGGTACGGAGGGCCTCTGCGTCGCTAAAAAGGGGCTGTGTTTATTTGCACATGTCTGTCATACGATTTTCTCATGTTAAGATGAGGCATTTGCACTTATGCTACGATATGACCTCGGAGAGACACACCGGAGCGCTCGCTTTAACCAAATAATCAGGCGGCAGAAGAAATTATATTTACCCGAGATGTGAGCTTGACTGAAATTGATAAGGCGAAAATACTGAAAAATATCAGACAAAATCAGAATTTTGGTGGATAAATGCAAGTTAAATGCAAATATTTTTTTCATTCCTGTAGCTCAAACTGTAGAGCGTGTATGAATAAAATAAAATCTGAATTTTGCAGAACAGTGGATAAATGCAAGTTAAATGCAAATATTTAAAAAAAACTAACTTTATAATTATGCATTCCTGTAGCTCAAACTGTAGAGTGTGATGCCAGCAATGCCAAGAACAAGGTATTGGGTTCGTTACTTAGTAAATGCATGAATTGAATGCAATGCAAGTTGCATTGGATGAAAGCATCTGACAAATGCATAAATTATGCTTAGTTAACTAAATAAATCACTTTATCCCAAATATTTTGGCCAAGATTATGCAAAAAAATTAAAAAATACCTATATTAAATGCAAAGATAAACATGCCATGGAATGCATGAACTAATAAAGTGTATATTTTGAATGCAATGTAAGTCGCTTTGGATAAAAGTATCTGCCATATGTGCGAGAGTAATATAAACTAATAGTGCATTTTGTGCAATGGCTATCAGGAGCATGCAAACATAATTCACAATTCTCCTACTCATGTCATGTTAATCATTTAAGCACATATTTGCTTATTTTTGTACAATAAACAGTTCTAGCCGTCACTTGTAAAGTCTGAGTCACAAACTGCTGTTAGAAACGCTGGTTTATGCATCACTATAAATAAACATTTTATTTTTTTTGCTTAAACTCGCTTTTTTCCGCAAGCTTGCTTCATAGTTTCCAGCAAAAATCTGGCACTGGGAAAGGCAAAGCCTCATTAAGAGTTTATATCCGACCACAATATCAATAGCATGGATAAAAAAGGGACAGAAAGATTACAGTAAGAGCCGGCTTACAGCGGCGAATGGCTCGTGCCTTTGAAATGTCAAGAGGAAGGAGGAGGTGAACACATCACGAAACTCATTTAAACACTCGTGCAATACAAATATTCGCCCTGCAGGTATCCTTAAAACATACACGCTGCTGTACGTCTCTGTGAAATGGAAGTGCGCAGAACTATCAAAC
>CM070828.1:40882957-40900457 GCA_036326025.1 Chrosomus eos
GAATAAAAGTGTGTGATAAGAGTCGGACAGGGTTAAAGAGAGTCACGAAACAACAGAGCTCACGCCTGCATGTTCATCACACCAGAAACGCTTTTTCCAGTAGATCTACACAAGCCTGGAAGACTTTCTTTATAATTGAAGTCTTTATAATTTTTTTAACAAAAAAAAAAAAAAACACAGCTTCCAAACACATGATTAATTCCCATTTGCATTTTGGGCTCAGTATCACTAACCACTACAGACAGACACAAAAAAGATACAATAAAATCAAATTATAAAGTGTCAATACATGCCACACGTCTAAAATAACAGACTTAACAAAAGAAAAGCGCACTAAAAAATAACAAAATCCATCAAGGATGCCTGGAATATGCTACTTAAGAAATATTACATCTTTTACTTATTTTTCTGCATCCATTAAACAATGCACTCTAAAAAATGCTTGGTTGTTTCAACCCACCTTTGGGTCAAATATGGACGAACCCAGTTTTGGGGTTAAATTTTTAAATTACATTTTGTGTTTGTCCATATTTGACCCACAATTGGGTTAAACCAACCCAGCATTTTTTAGAGTGTGGTTATTGGATAATCAAATATGTTTTCATAATTAGTGTGTCTTGTGTTTGTCTCCTTGTATCTAAAGTCATTCTGTATTTGTATTAATATGGTTTGATTGTGGTTATGCTTGTTGGAATGGGTTTTTATATGGGGTTTTTTTATGTTTTATGGACTTGTGGATTTTACATTAAAACTTGCCAGTGACTACAGATGAAAAATATCCTTTATGGATAAATCTGGCACATTTACATGATCAGAGCTGTCAAAAGTATTCATATTCATTACTCAGCTAGAAGTATATACACTACAGTGTTTATGAACACTTCTGTATCAACTCAAGCGTTTTACTCAATTACAAGTGTAAAAGTGCTGGTTTCAAAACTACTTAAAGTATAAAAGTAAAAATAATGTTAGGAAAAAAATGGCATTAAGGACAAAAGCTATATAGGGCCTATAGTGCACCTCCACCTCCTCAAAAATGTAATATAATGTTATATTAAAATGTTAAAGCAACACTATGTAACATTTTTTACCTTAAAATAATGTTTCCAAAATCCTATCAGTGGTTCATCGAGTCGTAACAGGGTGAAAGGCACTTCTGCATCGCCTGACGGGGTCTGTGTCGCTTTTACTGGCACTATGTAACTTCGGGGTTCGGGTAGTAACCCGACCACAAAAAGAACTACAAAATTCGACTGCTTTACGTCAAGCGCTACAATAGTCATTATTTCGTTTTTCTTCGTTTCTGATGTCACAATACATCATCCTTTCATGAAATCATGTAACATACTCTACCTTGTCTGTGGACATCGTTCATTCTAAAGCCGGTGCTGGGTAAACAGCGAGCGTGCGTGCGACGGTAGGCTAAACTATTTACGACAGCGGCAATGGACAATTTCGTTTCCAACCAGTAGGGCGACCGAAGAGGAAAAGTTACTTGGTGTTGCTTTAATGTTGAAAAATGTGGGATCCACTAGGCTCCCTGTTTCAGCCGCATATATGTCATAAATGAACGCATTTTAATACAATGCAAATACATTAAAGAACCACATATGTGACCGTCGATTACAAAACCAGTCACATGTCGCACGGGTATATTTGTGGGAATAGCCAACAATGCATTGTATGGGTCAAAATTATCGATTTTTCTTTTATGCCAAAAATCATTAGGATATTAAGTAAAGATCATGATCCATGAAGATATTTAGTAAATTCCCTACCGTAAATATATAAAACATTTATTTTTGTGAGTGAATGCTGCACAATCGCGAATGTAAATGGACAATTTTAAAGGCGATTTTCTCAATGTTTTGATTTTTTTGCACCCTCAGATTCCAGATTTTCTAATAGTTGTATCTCAGCCAAATATTGTCATATCGTAACAAACCATACATCAATGGAAAGGTTATTTGTTCAGCTTCCAGATGACGTATACATCTCAATTTCAAAAAATTGACCCATGTGACTGGTTTTGTGGTCCAGGGTCACATATATGTGTAGCTACTGCATTTGCAGGCGCGATGGATCACGTATAAAACAATAGAGTGTCAGAATGATATATGTTTATACTTCTCATCCAAACACAATCAAAATCACTCTCTCCGGATGGTGCGATTTCCCTGGATCGTTTTTTTTTTTTTTCTGAACGATGACAAGCTGGAGTGAAAACAAGCCGAAATCCGAGTAACGAGACTGTTTTTAAAATGTAAGGAGTAGAAGTAAAAAGTTGGCTGAAAAATAATGACTCCAGTAAAGTATAGATACCCAAAATTTCTACTTTAAAGGTCCTATATTGTCAAAACTGAAATGTCCTGGTTGTGTTCATGATAACAGAGGTCTATGGGTTATGAAACTACCAGATAAGTTTCAAAACAGTGGATCCACACACACACACACACACACACACACACACACACACACACACACACACACACACACACACACACACACACACACACAGCCTGATTAAAGTATCTGTGCCTTTTCACGAGCCGTTGTGACTTCCGTATATTTGTGATGTCAGAACTACTCAGTCCCCGCCTTCAGTCTTCACCCCGACCAATGGTGGCTCACTCAGAAAACAACAGGCCAATCAGAAGAGAGGCTCATGAATATTAAGTAGACAGGCCAAACTCGAGCTGTTCTTGGCAGAGCTCCTGAGAAAGAGCTGTAAACATATATTGAGATTCTTTTTGGTACATATACCACAAATATATATTCTTAAGGACATCAAAACCTAAAATAAAACTTCGGAAAGTTGTACAATATGGGACCTTTAAGTAAGGTAATGAAGTTTTTGTACTTTGTTACTTGACACCTCTGTATATGATGGACTTGAGTGCTCATGTTAATTAATGTTCATTGTCCCTCTTAAAATATATAAATTTAAATTTCTGCTTTGCGTCTCTAATCTAAGTGGTCTCTGTACGACACTCGTCGAAGCTTCGGGTTCTGGCATTTGAGTCTATAGACGAGTATGAGAAACGCTGGAGTTTCATCGCACCCGTCTCACTCATATAATCTGATTGTTGAACCCATTTATGAGCATAGACGTGAACTGAAATGGTTGTAGTTCATGAATGCTTAGAAACACAGACCTAAGATTGGTCTCACACTTAGCCGATTATTGTAGAAATTAAAGAACTTTAAAAGTGTAAAAAAGTTTACTGTAAAACAAAATATATATATATTACAAAACTCTAAAATTGAGAGAAAATCAAAGCCACATCTAACCCTCTGGTACTGTTCTCATGTCAGCCAAAAATAACCATAAGTTTATTTAATATTTTTATGGGATTTTATGGTAATAAATGATAGTTTTGCACTGCAGTATAATCCATTTATTTCCTTTTTGAGCGTGGCCCTGAAAATTTTATTTCCAACTTTAACTGTCATAAAAAAAAAAATAAGAAGAAGTTGCGCTCTTGTTTTCTTCCCTATAGTGCTGTATATCTGATCGAAACACTTCAGGAACAAGAACAAATGTGGGCGGGGTTTGATTGTGTCCGTGAGGAACTGATTGGATGGTTGTGGTTTGCTATTGGCTGATCTCATGTGAGTGACAGGTTATAGCCCCGCCCACATCATCATCACAGAAGGGAAGCTGCAAGAGGAACATATTCTGATTCAAGATTATCAACACAATAATGATGTGCACGGATAAATCACATTAGGATAAAAACTGCAATATTAAACATAAAAAATTGTCAGTTTTGATATCTTGGGGACTTTACGTGTCCCTCGGGGCCGTGATCGAGTGTTTGCTCAGGACAGTAAGACACTGCGTGTGTTTGCCCAGTCTCTCTCTGACGCATTCCAGCGCATACGCCGTATTTATTTATCTCATGTCCTCTCGTTTCACGCATGGAATCAACTGTCTTTACATTCAGTTCTTAAAGTCATCATGTGTGGAGCAGAAACACACATTACACAACATCTGCACTCGCATCTGCTCATGTTTCACACTAAAATCAATAAAGACAAATAAGTAATTGTATTTTGCTTATAGAAGATGACTAGCAATAGCAAGTAGCTAACAACAGGCGGTTTAAAAAAGAGACAATCAGTATATATATATATAGCATATAAATAATAAAATGTTTAATTAATGTCTAATAAAATACTGTGTATATATATACACTGTATATACAACAAATATTAAAGTGACATTTATATATATTTATTAAAATTAATATTATTATATAATTATTATATTAAGTAAAATGTTACTTTATACATATATATATATATATATATATATTATATATATATATATATATATATATAATATATATATATATATATATATATATATATATATTTATTATTGGTTAAAATATATTATCAATATATTAAAATTAAATAAATACATACATTTATATTATAAATAGTACTACCGGTACTACAAATACTAAAACTACATATTTATATAATAAAAATGTATGTATTTTTATATATATATATATATATATATATATATATATATATATATATATATATATATATATATATATATATATATATATATATATATATATATATTTAAATATATTATTATATAATTGGTTCAAATATATTATTAATATATTAAAATTAAATAAATGCATACATTTATATTATAATTATAATACATATATATTATATAAATACTACTACAAATACTAAAATTACATATTTATATAATAAAAATGTATGTATTTTTTTATTTTAATATATAAACAATAATATATTTGAATCAATAAGATATATATTAATCCATATAGCAATTATATAAAAATTGTTATATATAGTAAATGTATTATATTAATTAAAATACATTATTTTCTATAATTATTTCTATAAATAATATATATATATAAATGCTACAGTAATGCTTCAATATTTGTGTGTGTGTGTGTGTCTTGGGAATATGACCTTGACATGTGATTGGTGGGATTCTCAAAGTCACGAGTCTGAATGTAATAGGGGAAGACACATAAACAAACACTAGTGACTGCCTCAAACCCCACAGGGAACGCTAGTTGGTCACAGCTGAGTTCATTTAGCAACTTCTGTGGTATTTTGTGTGTTAGCGATCGGCTTGAGCTTCTGCTCAGCTCAGATTCAGGAGGACCCGTCGGCCTGTCAAACCGGCACATAATCAGAGCCCGAACAATATCAGCAACTTCCAGGCCTTGTCAAAGTTTCCTGCGTTTACAGCTCATAAAAAAACTCCCACGAAATGTGTTTTTGCAGCCCGGCCCCCACGCGCTCCTCGCCGATGCTTAACGAGAGCATTTCACACCGTCACGCAGCAAAAGACATGCATACTCAACATTCACCTCGTATACTTCTATATCTATACACAACCGTTCTATTCTGAATGAGTCATTAGTGCATATTATTCCATGTTTGACTTAAAAACTCCTCTTTTCCAGTTGCATGGTGCTATTTTTGTTCAGATCTAAAAAACACTGATTTTTGTATTCGAGAAACTTTTAAGAAAATTTTTGTAAAATTACATTGTAAAAGTTAAAGATATTATGCTGCAAGGCCAGTGCTATAATTAATAAAGTAAACAATATTCAGAAATTGGGCTCTATATGAGTGATTCAGGTGAATGTTTGTGAAATAATGATTATGTAATAATAATCAGATCACCTTTTCTATTTGTTCATCTGGCTGTTATAACTCGTGTACAGCAGCCAAACAAAATATAAAGTTAATGATTCAAAGGTCAAGAGCCTAATTAAAACACACAACGATCATCATAAAGGTGACTTAAATTATGGTTTTCTCCTTCAGTGATTCTGCTTGTAAACATCAAGTGTCTTCAATGTTGCCAATAAAAAATAAAGAGTTCTTAATTCATCTTTGACGTATGTCTGTTATTCAGATATTTTTGTTTAAAAAATTTTTTTTTGTAAATTTTACTCATTTTAAATGGTTAACTTTTAAGGAATTCATTTGATTAATTATTACTCAATTAATTTAATTAATTTAATTAATAATATTGCTTGTAATCTTTTATTGAGTAGATATAGCGTATTAATTTTTACAGTGTATTTTGATCAGAATACCCACTTTAAAAAAAATCGATCCTACTTTATATTAAGTGGCTTCTTTAACTTTATATTAAGTGCTTGTGTTCATGTTATATTGTAAAACACTTGTGCTGCTATTGAGGTCAGGTGTGTGGGGTATGGTTCAGTTTAAGGTTGGGTTAAGGTGTAAGAAATGTGTCAACAGTGTAATTACAAATGTAATTACATAAATTAATTACAGCTGTAATTACATGCAGGTATTTTAAAAATATAAGTACAATGCATGTACACAATAAATCCATTGTATCAAATTATTAATTTCAATGTTACTACATAGTTAAAGCCACTTAATATAAAGTGGGACCAATTTTTCTCACTCAGAAATGGCATTTCGAGGTAGTTTTGACTTTACCTTTGAGCTCACAACTACAAGATTTCACGTTATTATTGTTTTTAGTGTTATTTTTAGCACTGTTCACATCTACTGGACCCTCATTATCAATGCCGCAATATAATCCTGCAGATTTAGCAAGTGCTTTATGCTTTCATAACTCATTTCCAGCAGCGCCTCGCGAGCCGGACGAAGTGCTTTCAGTAAGATGAGCTCAAATGCTTTCACTAAAACTTTTTTCTGTGGGTCTCTGTAGAAAGCCGCAGATGAGCGAGGTGACAGGTCCACAATGAAGCCGAGTCCGCTAAAAATAATCAGTGAGTGCTTTCATTGTATTTATGTAACACTTCCTTTAAAAACCCCCACAGCAGGACGGCAGAACACCTCCAAAGAAACAACACTAGTTAGTCATTGAGAAACACTCGAGCGAGAGACAAAAACAGGCCCTCCATTTACTTTTTTTAATACGCGTTCCTGGCCTAAATACGAGTGCATGATATTACAAAAAACTAAATCATCAAAATAACTTTCCTTTTCAGCTGACATCAGCGAAATGCAACATACAGACATTTTTCACAATGCAATGGTGATATATATATATATAATGATATATGGTGCATTTTCACCTGTAGAAGCACTAGCTCGAAACCCTTGCACGATCTTTGCATAAAGGTCACGTTTACTGACATAAAACGAGAAAAGAAAATCAGCCGTGGTCTGATGTCAATAACATCCGGATGGGGTTTATGCCGGAAATCAACTGTATCTGACTGATAGAAACAAACAGCAAAATAAATGCATCATTCAGACCCGATTCAGCTGAAATCATCACACAAACGAAATCCAAATTGTCTACGCTCACATTTGCAGCAGGGTTAAAACACTTCCTGACCAAAAAGAGACAAACTGAAAACCACACACACGTGGGTGACAAAGAAACTGTGCAAATTCTGCGATGCCATCCTGTTTGGTTTAGGTTCAGCTGCCACAAAGATATTTCCTATTTCAAACGTGCACAAGCAGCCATTTTATGACGAGATAGAAAACAAAAGACGTTTAATTTAAATCTCTTATTCTGAACGACATCCGCCGACGACACACTGGCTTTGAGTTCTGCAGCATTAGCATGCCGAGTGCACTAGAACAATAAACTTCTGTCTTTCATAGTGACGATCAGAGAGTGGCAACATCTGGCGGCGGGACTCGTTTTTGGGTCTCCAAACCGCTGACTGACAATTATGGTCAGCTGAGAAATAATGCATCGCTAGTCCTGTAAAACAGTGCATGAACGGGACTCTCAATGGGACTATCCTGGTCAAATAAAGGATAAATAAATTAAAAATAAATGCATGAACCCTTCGTACCTCCAGCCAAAATGACAGTCAAACCAAAAATTATTCAGAGATATCATTTTTGATATTTTGTTTTACTAGTGTGTTCAGAACACTATAGTTCATTTATGTAAGCAAGGAGAGCAAAATAAAGAAAACTGTGACATATTATTCATACACTAGCCAAGTTTCCATCCACTTGTCAATGGAATTATCTGAAGTTCGGTAAAAAAAAACTCATGCGAATAAAGCTGGTGAAAGTGTGTTTCCATCCAACGGCTTTAAAGCGAATAAAAACCTGTGTGTAATGACATCACATGCTGTTTTGCGATCAAATTGGTATATCGAATTGATTTGAGACATTTTAAGGTGTTTCCATTCATTTTCACACGACATTCAAGCGAACATTTGCGAACAAAGTTTTGCTATGGATCTCGCCATAATAACGTTTCCATCAGCGTTTATCGCATAAGCCGTATATCCATCAAGATAAAATCCCATGAGACCGAACGCATTTCATTTGAGTCGATATTCATGAAATTCAATCGAATTTTACTGTTTCCATAAGGCATTTTTCATTCAATATCACTTAATGCGGATAAAAACGTGTGGATGGAAACATAGCGAGCGACTACCAGTAAAATTTATACAAATTTGGGACACTTTGAGCTAATCATGTTTTTTCTTTAATAACAAATGCTCTTTTTACACACAACCTGAACAACATGAAGCATTGCTGGGTCACTGGTTGAGCTAAACTGGTATTATCTAATTGTGTAGTTAAATTTAACAGCTGACAGATATTCAACATAATTCATGTGTGAGAGTCTAACAGAAGGACGGACAAAACCAGTCAAATATCAACTGAGTTCTGCTCATATTTTATTACCATTATCTATAGTGAATAAACTGTGATAATGTGAGAAATGTTGAATGATGTTGGTTTGACTGTATATGTGCAGATGTATTTGGGGGTGCAGCTTCACCACATCCTGAAAGGGGGGTCTCGGGTGACCCGTGCGCCACAGCGTACCACCGTTTCTGTAAGGCGCTGACGGGTCGGAAACACACGCCCCACATCAAGCACTGACAGGTTCTGATCAAAGTGCCCTGAAGCCCTGCGGGGGATTTGAATTAATGTAGCTTTCCTGTAGCTCAAACAATAGAGTTGCCGCTCGCCACGCCGAGGTCATGGGTTCGTTTCCCAGGGAAAGCAAGAATGTACAAATGTGTACCTTAAAATGCAATGCAAGTCGCTTTGGATAAAAGCGTCTGCCAAATGCATAAATGTAAATGTCTTCCGTCGGTTCATTGTGAGGTCATATTACACTGGTTTTAAATGGCCAGTAAAATATAATGCGGATTAATTGATGTGTTTTACAGAACTCTCGGGTTCTTGGCCAATTTTAAAAGCCAAAAAGGTTCCATATAAGGAGAAATGTCTTAAATGATTGGATAATTATTTTATGCTTAACGGGTTATTCCAGTGATAAAGCTGTTTCATTCATAAAATTTAATTAAAATTAAGAAGTAATTAATTAAAACTAAATGATGCCATAATGGAACCTCTACAAAGGTTCTATAAATAAAGTGGCTCACGGAATCCTTTAAGATATTAGAACTGGTGCTGTCAATCAAATCGATTAATCACGATTAATCGCATCTAAGTTTGTGTTTACATACTATATGTGTGTGTATGTGTATATATATATATATATATATATATATATATATATATATATATGTATTCAGACATATGTCTCTGTGTAAGTGTATATACTTTATACACACACACACACACACACACACACACACACACACACATATGTATATATATATAACACACATATAAATTTAACTAAATGGATAAAGTATCAGTGGCTTTCTGTCTTATTAGTTAATGCATTAACTACTGTTAACTGTATTTCTGAGTGAAACTGAACAAGAATTCTATCCATTGGGAATCGATCGGATGGTGAAAAGTGGGCGTTTCATTGCCAGAATAAAGACAGTGGTTGAACTGGATGGAAAAGTACAGGATTGGCGACGTCAGCTGAAATGGAAAGTCATCTAAGAGGCAAAGCAAGTTATTGCATTTTGATGAAAGATTATGAAGGCAATTTTTCTCCTTTATAATAACATGCAGTGATAAATCGTCCACGAAAAATGCTTTTAGAAAGTACATTCTGAATCACCGAAACCACAGCAGCAGAAAAAGCCTGAGACAAACTCCTGTTCACCTGAAGGGCTGATGATCACACATCTCTAGATTCACATCATCCAGCCGGTCCTAAACTCGTGTCCCAGAAGCCTCTGCAGTTCTCCTTCCCCACGGACAGGCATCGTGATTATTTACCGGCTGCATTACTGAATCAGTTGCTATTCACCATGAAGCCAGCAGACATTCAGCGCTCTCTCTCTCTCTCTCTCTCTCTCTCTCCTCTCTCTCTCTCTCTCTCTCTCTCTCTCCTCTCTCCGCTCTCTCTCTCTCTCTGCCAAGGCCAATTAGTGCTGTGCTGCGCCTGCACCCCCACAGCGACTGACAGCGCTTCATAAAACGCCAGCTACATTTACTGCATTACTGCCCGAGTGTGTGACTGGGCTGCAGACGCGTTATACTGGATACAGGGCACAACAAAAAAAAATGCTAGGTAATTTTTTGCACGGTGGTCACCTGAGGTGTTCTGCTGTTTTACTGTCAGCTAAAATAAATGTACAGTGATTATTAACGTCCCAGGGCGGATAAAACCACTATAACTGTGGGGTAGAAGTCGAATAAAATAGGGTTTTCAGAGGTAAGATTCTGATACCAATCTAGAGAGCAATAATATATGCTATATATAATTGGTGTAGGATTTACTTTGAAACCATTTTCACTCAGAAATTACTAGTAAATTTTACAAAGAATTACAAAGAATAGAAATAGCAAATAGAAATAAAAAGACTAAAATGGTATTTTCTATATATATTATCTATATATATATAAATATATATATATATATATATATATATATATATATATATATATATATATATATATATATATATCATGTTTTCAATATGCTACCATACATTTGGATTTTAATAATGTATATATATATATATATATATATATATACATGTAATTGTATCTACAGTAAGTCGTAAATAGAACAATAAAACAGATTATTGGAGTAGGTTTTACAAGAAAATTGTTACTACAAATTGTTGCATTTAAGTTAATTAAAAAAGTGTGTGTGTGTGTGTGTGTGTGTGTGTGTGTGTGTGTGTGTGTGTGTGTGTGTGTGTGTGTGTGTGTGTGTGTGTGTGTGTGTGTGTGTGTGTGTGTGTGTGTGTGTGTGTGTGTGTGTGTGTGTGTGTGTTTTGTACAACTGTAATTTCACACACACATTTTGAGTGCGTGTGAATTTACAGTTGATGACAGCAAATAAGATGATGAAAAAACGCAATGCAAACTTATTTCCGCAGTCGTTTCCATTTTCTCTGGGTCTCCACTGTATTTCACACAAGTATTGGAGTTTTGTAACACAGTTTTGTGGTTCTGACTCATAAAGCAAAGCATTGAATAGTTCTGAAAAGGTCTCGCTCACCACACAATGTGCACAGACGTTTTCACACCGCACGTCAGTAATACATGAGCACAGTAGGTCGAGAAGAGTCTCGGTGCGAATGCTTCTACAACACAGGTGTGGCTTTCTCTCGCCAACACAACTTCAGAAAATCCTGCTTTTAATCATTGCAAACGACAATGTACAATTAATCTTTTTTTGGTATAAACGCCTTGACCTACACATAAAAGTGTGCTGAAAAGCACTGGAAAGGAAAAAGGAACATGATTTGGAGAATGTGATCAGGTTAAGATGAAAAAGGCTCATGTTTTCAATGCACTGATTTTAGCAATGCATACTGTTATATTGCTAACACTTTACAATAAGAATCATTAGTTAACATGAATGTATTAACTAACATGAACTAACAATGAGCAATACATTTGTTCAGTATTTATTAATCTTTGTTAATGTTAGTTAATAAAAATACAGCTGTTCATGTTAGTTCACAGTGCATTAACTAATGTTAACAAATACAAACTTTAATTTTAATAATGTGGAAATTAATATTAACTAAGATTATTAAACGCTGTTCATTCTTAGTTCATGTTAACTAGTTAACTAATTAATCTTATTGTAAAGTGTTACCGCTCTATTCATATACCTGTTCACATTACACACACAAATCAGGTTCAAAAAGCCCTGATGGATGAAAATAAGAGCTGAATGAGTGTCTCAGCGCAGCTTCTGTTAGTTCTGGGTCTTTCCACATAATTAACTTCTCGTGTAACGAACGCAGATCAGCTGGCCTGACGACTCGTTTATCTCACATCTCCATTACGCTGTCGAGGAAACAGGACAACTGTCATATACAGGAATATGTAATTGCTTCAAGCAAATTGATATGATCTTTCTAGGTTTCCATTCACTTGTTGTTTTCTCTGGTCTTAAAACGAACAAGATTGATTGATTTGAGATTATATAACATTAAATAAACATAAATATTTGTTGTCCTGCTGTTGCACTGATTCAAATGCATTTTCGAATTAAAATGCTGAAAGAAATGCTGAATCAGTGTATTGCACACCATGTAAATCACACACTCCTGCCTCGGGATGAAATGCATATTTACATACGCTACATGCACAGAAAACGTATAATTTATGAGCACAGCATGCACAAAAATAATGGGTGCAATTTTCTCCTTTGAAAATCTCTTATTTCCATTGGATTTACAGCACAAATGCATGTCGGTTATTTAAGCTAAAGACAGTTGCAGTCATAGATGCACCACTCTGCACCCGTTTCCAGTAATTGCTAGGCCTACGAGTTATTTTTAGATGGTTAAAGCAGCGAAGAACAAGCTCAAAGAGTAAGACAGACAGAGACAGACTCTTTGAACGGACTAAATAATAAGTTAAGGCTCAGACTCGCTTTAAATGAATCAAGGTTTCTGCCGTCACACAGCTGGTAATGTGCCACTGCCACCCACTTACAGGGATCTGATTCAGGAGCGATAACGTTTTTTTGGCTGCCGCTTAACATCCGAGGTGCCTTTTCTTTTGACGGCTGACACTTGGACGTACAATTGAAATTGAAAGTCAAACTTCTCCAAAACTCGGCTGCAAAGTTGCACACGTATTCCTCTAGACGTCTGCTCTATGAATTGCCAAGTCAACATTTGCAACCCATTTTACTTCTGTAATCTGACTTATTTATAAATGCAACAGGATATTCAATGAGACTGATTGGATTGCAATGTTATTTCAAAGGCGGAGCAAATTGAAAGAGACAATCTTTATTCTTTTGAAAATCACAATAAAACCAGAAACGTGCATTTCTCAAGAAAGATAGGATCGACTTGGATTTGTTATGGACTTATGTCGAAGATTAAACTCTCTTGACATAGCAACACAAGTGAGCGCTATGAATATACTTGATGATCTAAGAGTTAAAAGTAGTTGGGTTGTCTCTAACACACTGTGGTCTGCCTATCTCTGTCTGCATTAATACAGTAACACCGGTGAAGAGGGGGAAGTGGTCCATCTTCTCTTAACCTATCCAACTTCAATTTTAAACGCAGCGAATAAGCCCGGGGCGATGCACAAGTCATAATGCATTCGACAAATATTCTCTGGGTGAAACATGCATTTATGAAGAGATGGCCTTTAGAGGAGGAATTCACAGAGCGTATGCTTAACAAACAATACACCCACTCATGAAAACGAGAGATAGAAAGTCAGTCTGCTCAAAGTGAGAATGAGTCACAGCTCAACTGAAACTTCAGCATCAAGACACCAGAGAAGATGTTCAACCCCAAATCTTGCACTTTTACATGCTTAATGTCTTAAAACTTGAGACTGTGCACCACTGGACCAATGGGCTCTTGAGTAAACACTTGCATAGCAGTTACTAGCAGCGCCGGGCGTGTTTGCATTGGAAGTATGGATCTGGCAGGTTTGTTGCAGGGCAAATGATGACATTGGTTAATGTGTTATCGATTGCTTGGTTGTTATGGCTGTAAAGTTGCTTCCCTTTTCTGAGGTGTGACTGATTGCAAACTATATATGCATGAGGTTTTCTCAAATGCTTCAAACTTTATAAGATGTTCGAAATAGCATGAAAACAAATCAACAGTAATCCAATTTCAAGTTGCGAGAGTATTTTTTTACTTTGTTCTGCTTTTTGTCTCGTATATTGAGAACAGCTGTCCTTAATAATCTTAATCAAACAACAAAAGACTAAGAAAAAATCACTCACTGCTCTTCACTTTTGTAACTTTAATAAGGATTAATCTATGATTAATTAATGCATTTGATTACTTTATTATATTTCTGTACCTGAAAAAAAACAAAAAGTTTTTGAGTCACAACTGCCTGTTTTTGCCTAAACTCAATACATATACAGTATGATTCTGCCAACCTAATGATAAAAGATGTTGGTCACAAATGCTGGGCAACTGAAATCCTGACGACTCCAATTGGATTTTACTATCAAAGGCTAAAAATAAAATAATAAATGAAAAAATAGCCTGTTTAGGTTTATTCACTTGTGAATTCTGCATATCCTTTGCCAAAAAACTCACATAGGCTACAGTACATGCACTGTTCTACGATTGACGGTTTCATACTTCACATACACGTATGAAAAAGCTCATGCGTGGTTCAGGAATTTGTAGCATGTTTGTGTGTTAGCGACAGGAAATGATAGTCACTTATCATGGATGGCCTAGTTTTTCAGAACAGTTTCCGGTTCATGCGACATCACTGTAAACCACTTCACGCAAACTCTCAAACGTTGCATATTAATGCTAGACCTCCATACATGACCTTCAATTGGGGCCTCTCAAGAATGTTGGAGAATATTGCATTATTAAAGCTGGAGCACATAAAGAGGGCCATTGTGGTGGGGAGAGCAAGCTTTCCCCCTAAAATTTTGTTTCATAATGTCCACTTGCACAGGATCATTTTTCAACGTATGGAGTTGGCTTGGATTACTCTGTTCTCCATTCGCCGGCTGATCTTTTCCATATGCTTAGAGCCACAAGCTTAACTCTGTGACACCCTACTAAAACACCCATCAGCAAATTATGAGTTACTCTCTGTCAAGATGGCTGAATTTAAAAGCTCCATCACAGGCTGTCTTTTAACATAAAAATCTGAAATGCTTCTAAACAGAGTGGTTATTAAATAACAAAAGCCTCTGTTTACCATTATATAGCCAGCGTGATTCATTTTTTGTTTTTGTTTTATAACTAAGAAGAAATCGAGCCTTTTCACATTTCTGTGTTTCTCAGAAGTGGAAGTCGTCATAATTCGGTAAACAACTTCTAAAGCGGTAAATGAGAGATGACATTAAATATATATTTTTATGTTTCCATTTACTCAAACAGCAAACGAAAAACTCCACAATAGTGTTTTCACGACTTTCAAAAAGAGAGATTGGCAGTCAGAAGAGAGAAAGATGTAAAGTTGCTGTATTAGAAACACCATCACAGCAGCATTAGGTTTTTTTTTTTGTCTTTTTATGCAAAGGTAATAGTACAAAGTAGGCTTATTATAGTGATATACATGTACATACATTTAAAAAAATGAACGAATGAAAAACTTTGCAGGATTTATGATGCTGATGACCTTTAAAACGCGTCATCACAGTCAGCGATATTTCTCAACATTTGGAAGAAAAAAAATAGTGGCGGTAAAACGCAAGATTACTGGGCCGCTGACTGAGGATCAATAATTCATACAGCTGATTGGTTCCTGTATACTGTAACGTGCAAATTCATATTTAATCTGTTTATTGGAAAATGACAGGAAATATTCGCCAATATCGCCATTCTAGATCAGATTTGGTAGGGTTTAACAATGACCGCTGAAGCTTCACGATGTTATCTATTGCTTGATTGACACGTGACTAGCTAGCGCCTAAACACGTCGATTCGTTTCTAAGTTCTAAGTAAACAGAATATGAATATGATAGTTTGCATACAAGATCACAAAAGATAAAGACTTCACTGTTGTGAGAACTTCCCAGTAACACAATGAACCCAATTAAACAAAACATCGGCTAATAGCCAACAACAGAACAAAAGTAGGCAATCATAAACTAAAACTGAATTCTATATTATATGCATTACGGAAATAGCCTACCATCAAAACTCACAAAGCAATAAGGGATCAAATTGTATTTTAATTATTCTTAATTCACGCTATGACAGATAACTGGAGTGACGTATAATCCGTAGACAAATGAGGATCGGGGTGTAAAGTGCATCTTAAACCCAATGCTAAAATCTTATCCTAGTCAGCCTGACGGTGAATGCTAGTGCACATGCTATTTTCAGTCAGCACTACCTATATTATACATCCAGACCCGTTATTAGTCACGCTCACTAGCAAAACTATACAACTTAACACAACGCATTGCACACATTTTCCGGTTTAAAATATGCTCATGTTCTTCGCTGGGGGAAAAAAAATCTAAATGCACTAGTATCCAGCGTCTATTTCTACTTGTTTCACTGCACAAATAAATGCATACATCATCGTAGAAATCCCGCCCAGACATATTAGACGAGTTCCCCGTAATAAATAAATAACGCGCATACGAACTAATTAATTGTTCTACTTCTAACACGTGCAATTGCAACTACGTCACACAGGGATGCAGTTCTATCAACAAAGCAATTATGAAGCGAATTCACATCCAGACAGACAGAAAGAAAGAAAGAAAGAAAGGAAAGCTGCATGTCTCCTATATAAGAGGAGCCGGACGGGAGATCTCCATCTTCCCTCGGGAAACAAGCTCTCAGTGGACTTTATCATGCTTTTCATGTGCAATGCCACATTTAGCTCATTTTGCATGAATGTGCCAGCGGTTACAGTGATGCTATAGTGCAAGTGCACAATTCCCGAGATGCTGAAGTAAGTTTGGGATGCCCGGTCCGGAGATGCCGAGGTTTCGCGCGATCCGACAATGCGTACTGAAAACTACCACACTCACCATACTCAGCCTACACTTGGTAACATGATGTGCATGATCGCAACAGATGAAACTGTCCTGAAGTGAATGAAGCAGGTTATTTCCCATCTGGGAAAGAGAAACTGGTGCGTAAAGAAGAAGAAGAAGAAGAAGGAGAAACCAACGCACGGTGGGGTAAATTACCTTGTTGCAGTGGTAATAGTCCAGAGAGGAGAGGCTGGTGTCGGTGGGTAATGTACAGGAGCCCACGCTTGAAGGAGGTGCTGGGTAAAATCTCACATCCATCGCCCGCTCCGCTAGACTGAAGGCATGGAGTGCAGCTCGCGCTTCTGTTCTCTCTCTCTCTCTCTCTCTCTCCTCTCTCTCTCTCTCTCTCTCTCTCTCTCTCTCTCTCTCTCTCTCTCTCTCTCTCTCTCTCTCTCTCTCTCTCTATTGTTAACCCAAACAAAAAGCAACAGAACGACTGAAAGAGAAAGGGGTTGAGCCTGTGTTCATGCTCTCCTCACATCCGTTCGCGGGATTTGTTCTGTTCCATATGAAAACACGCGCGCGCGGTGATGCTCGCTGGATACGTTTGCGATTATTTACGCGCTTGTGTTGAGCTTGAAAACGCAACGCAAAATAATGTTAAAAGGCGTAAAATATGCTAATAGGTTAAGTGCAAGTTAA
>CM070828.1:40907957-40917957 GCA_036326025.1 Chrosomus eos
TCAAATTGAGTCAACATCTCTTTCCTCCAAATCTTCTCCACCTAAATACCTTATGAAGGGTTCCCAAATTTTAGCAAACTGTTGTCTTTTATTCCTTAGATGGAGCCGTATACGTTCCAGATGAAGAGTATTTGTGAGTTCGTCAAGCCAAAGCTGGAAAGAAGGCGGCAATTCGCTTTTCCAGAAAGTTAAAATAAGCTTTTTGGCTGTTAAAAGTACAGCACCGTTTTTGAAGAGTGCGCATGTGCGAACGTGCTCGACTGTAAGAACGAGTCTATGATTGAATCTGGAAATAAAGCGAAATAACTGAGAAAAACTAGAAATATTCCTCAGATGCCATGTCTGTAATTTATATCAAAACATCTAGTGTTCATGCGATCTAAAAAAAGTTTCATTAAAATAAGTTATTTCTCCACCACATGTGTGACGTCATAAACCAACGTGGTTGAACGAGTTTGCGACAATATGGTTTTGGGAAACAGTCATGACTAGTTGATTTCTTCAACGATGTATCGTACTATGATAGTGAAGCAGCGAGTTACGGCGTTGTACGGGAAACACACACCTGATTGGTTACAAGCACCTTTTCCGTTTTTCTTAAAGTCCCCCTCAATAATTGTATCCCTTAAAACTCATCTTTAATCACCAAAATTACATATTTAAACGTTTTTTTCCTTGGAAAAATGCCTAAAAATAGCTTGAATGTAACTCGACATTCGGTTCTATGAATATGCAAATGAGCCCCGCCTCCACTCACTCACTCACTCAGAGATCCACTGGTTGACGATCACACGTTGATCTGATTGTTTACAAGGTAGTTTGTGACGTCAGAAACACCAGCGATTTCAAAGCGTGTTTTTGAGACTGTCTTTGGTTCACTGCAGTTTTAAGCAGAAAATACTCAGCAATGCTGTCGACTTATGAATTTACACATGACACACGTCTGACTGTACATGAATCATATCAGAAATCACAGATCAGGCATTAGATTGTACCATTACCATTACTGTCGAGTCCATATAAGCAGGCGTTGATCTAATTGTGAAGTCTTTCGTCGTAATCATGATAAATTTCCAAACAAGTCATTTTCTGAGCTTGGGTTCAATAAAAGCTGTTTTTGGACTAATGAGTTTTGAGTTCTGAAACTTACAGGATGTTTTTACAGTGCAATGACCTCTTACATGTCAAAAGATCAAAGACTTCTTGATTTCTCAGTTCATGACCCCTTTCATTTTAGGGGTTTTCGTAGCAATGCAGGAGAAATATTTCAGTTCCTTGAACCTTTAAGTGAACAGTTCTTCAAGTCCCCTGTGGTGTAAATCCAGCTTTTAATATTGTTTATATGTCAATGTGGTGTTTTTAATATGCTTTATGACAAATCATGTGTAAATTCATAAGTCGACAGCATTGCTGAGTATTTTCTCCTTAAAACTGCAGTGAACCAAAGACAGTCTCAAAAACACGCTTTGAAATCGCTGGTGTTTCTGACGTCACAAACTACCTTGTAACCAATCAGATCAACGTGTGATCGTCAACCAGTGGATCTCTGAGTGAGTGAGTGAGTGGAGGTGGGGCTCATTTGCATATTCATAGAACCGCGAATAGTAAATGAGGCAAGGGTGTCGAGTTACATTCAAGCTATTTTAATGCATTTTTCAACGAAAAAACGCTTAAATGTCATTTTGGAGATCAGAGATGATTTTTAGGGATAAAATGAATGACTACAAGGGGACTTAAACATGGATAATAAGACAAAACCAAAATGAAAACTCACACTGTCTGTTGAAACACAACAACACACTCTAGTTTCCCAGCCGCACGTGTGTGTGTGTGTGTGTGTGTGTGTGTGTGTGTGTGTGTGTGTGTGTGTGTGTGTGTGTGTGTGTGTGTGTGTGTGTGTGTGTGTGTGTGTGTGTGTGTGTGTGTGTGTGTGTGTGTGTGTGTGTGTGTGTGTGTGTGTGTGTGTGTGTGTGTGTGTGTGTGTGTGTGTGTGTGTGCTGTAAATCTAGTGTTTTACAGGCACTCTGAGTGATTGACAAACTTCATCTGATCTGTCAATGGCTCTCGGGTTTCTGAGAGTAACGTGAGTACAGGTTCAATCCCTCACATTGTCGGGACGACTCGTGCGATTCGAGATGTTTGGGCAACAATCCACAATAGCTTTATTCATAATGCGCTGACCGCCTTTGCTAAGAGACACGATCTAGACTTACACTAGTCCCGCTGTGCATTATAATGAGCTCGTCATAATTACACATAATTGCAGTGTACTCACATCCCAACACCAGGTTTGAAGTAAGTACACAGTTAGCAAAGACAGTTTGCCAGAACAATAGCTGCTGAATTTTGATTGTTATTATTAGCGCATCAGTCTTTCGATAATTGTAAGTCGGTGAAAACAGTGCTTCGCAACTGGTTTTGTTTCAGGACCCAAATTTTGCATTAGACATCAAGTGCTTCCACAATTGTTTATCATATAAAGAGTAAACAAAAATGTCCCTAAAAGCATTGAAACTGCAATGTTTCATGCTCTAATAATTATTGGCTGCTGAAAGCATGAAACCATTGAAATTACAGAGACATTTGTACCCAAATACCTAATGACATTACATGATTATTCACATTTTTTTATATACATATTGATTTTGAACAGACCTGTGACCCATTTTTAGGATCTGAATCCACCAGTTGAGATTCACTCACATGCAATTCAAATAGAAAATGACTATGTTTACATGTGCATGCAACATTTTCACTCCCTTTTACATGCAATTTTCAGTATTCATATATTGTGGTTATTATTAACTCCCATTATTCATATAATCCAATGCACAAGCTCTTCCAGATTTCTTCACCGCTCATTTCTTCGATTTTTTCAACATTAATGCACTGCATTATATTCATGTCAACATGAACTCAGTTTCTTCCGCAGCCAAAAATAAACATGCAGTTTCGATCAAAGCGAAACGGATTTGATGAAAGTGTTTACATGAATGTTTATTGTGATTAAAATCGGCATACGCCTTAATCTCATCAATTTGATGGAAGATTTGTGTTTACATGAGGTAACGTTTAATCGCAATATTGTCTAAATATCATTATAATAGCATTACAAGGGTGCATGTACAAAAATCATTGAGAGTTTTTTAAAATATCTGGGGAAAAAAGGATAACTCATGAAGTTAATGTGCTGTTTATGATATTAAAGTAAACAGAAATGTCCTTCACATTGTTTCTAAAGATCTATTTTTATGCTCTATAAATTATTGGCTGCTTAAAAAAAAGCATGAAACCTTGAGATTAAAGAGACTTTTGAGACAAAATACCAACTAAAAAATAAATGCATTATGTATTTTGCTATAAAAATTAAGCATTTGTGTCATTCCAGAGGTCAAAGTTTGATTTTGATCATTTTTTCGGAGTAATCCACTGTATTTGCGAGGGGATCAAAATGACAATTTTCACCAGAGATTTGGTGCCAAACTACAGGGAGGGGCTAAAAATGACGAAAGAATGATGACAACATTATTTTATTCTTGCACATAGATTAGAGATCCAGCTGTATTTGTTACAGAACAGAGACTCACAACAAGGATGATAAACAGTTTATTTGCGATATTTTGTTTATTATACGGACATAAAACAGGTATGCATCACTGATGTTGACAAACAGGAATGATGAATGATTCCTTTGTGTTATCCTAGGCTCATAGATATATACACTAGATGTCGCCTTGGCTACGGCGGTTCATTGGAACGAATGCGTCACTAGAGCCGCCATCATGGAACAGGGGCTAACCTCTTTAATGCATCAGTGTCAATGTAGGAAAAGGTCTAACGGAAATAAAATCTCCATAAATCGTCATGAATGCGATCTTCTCGTTTTTTTGGTTCGTTCCAACGGTCAGACATGTATTTATCATTGAGTCCAGAGAAATTATTATTTATTCTTGTGAAATGTAATCCCTTGCTGTCTGGTTTTTAGATTTCGTTCGTGTGAACATCCATACGCAACACAAAAGTCCGGCATCATCCATGAATGGTGGAGATAGCAGCGTTACCGCTACTTCCTATGACAAGACGCCTGTTCCAAGATGGCGGCGGTGTTGACGTATGCTTAGATCCCCAAGGCGACATCTAGTGTATATATCTATGTGCTCGGATGAGGAGGTTGTGGATGATGGCAGACACAGAATACGTGAGAGAGGGAAGATGATAAAGACACGGAGGATGGAGGAAAGTAAATGTAACAAACACTATAGTGGCAGTAAGTGATGAACGTTAATAATGTCCAGTTCAGACTGCAGGCAAAAGTGGCCCAAACCCGGGTCAATTTTTGGGTCAAGTGACCAGGTCAGACTTCTTCAGAAGTAGTGTGAACACTCAAACCTTGCCAGATCTGATTTTTTCAAATCAGATTTAGTCAGTCCCTCCAGAAAAACGTATAATCATAATGCATAATCAGCCAATTCTGCATATTTATGCGGGGGCATTTTTTCAAATTTAATACTGTAAAACAGGAAGAACACATTTTATATTTTTATATTTTATTTATTCATTTTTACAGAAGATGTAGCATATTCCTTTTGTAAAGCTCCAGAACTTGTTTGACTCATCAATGTTGTGTAAGTTTGATGAGTTTATTAAGATGCCTGTGGTGATGAGATGATGATGTGATCATGAATGAGGTGCAGGTGTGGGTCATTAGTATTCAGGTGATAGCGATCTCTGTGATTGGGTGATTGAGCCTGACTGTATGCAAAGTGACCCACATTTGGTTTTTGACCACTGAAAATGTGTACAATTCACCAATTAACTCACATTGAGATTTCCATATTGAACCATATAGGACCTTTAAAAAGAAGAAATATTAAGGATATTAAGATGTACTTCTTGAGTTACAGGCATGAAAACTTAGGGCAAAAAAAAACCTAAAAGTGCTTTTTCCCATTTTTGAACTGTCACCGTTGGCATATTATCTAACAAAGATTGCTAAAGTCAACAGATTATAATAATAGACCTACCAATCTCTGTGTAAAAATAAAATAATGATGCTGAGGTCCATCCAAAGTCATTATTACCCGCCTGTAATTCTGCTTCAAATCTCATGAGAAAATTGTCATTTTGACCCCCTCGACAAAACATTGGATTACAGCCATTTTGGCTTTCATCAGTTTGTCTTTTCTCCTGAAAAAATATTACATTAATCAAACATTTGGAAGTTTTGACACGGAATGACCCATTTTTTACATGCATTTGAAAAGACCGATGACCCGTTTTCAGGACCTGATCCAGCATTTGAGATCCACTGACATGCGATTCACAGGGAAAATGAGTTTTTCTGAAAGCAGCCGTATATAAAGTGAATGATACGAGGATCTAATGCTCTGTCAGCATGTGCACATCGAGCATCACAGCAGAAGATCATGTGACTCCGCAAGCGCTCGCATCGCTTAGTAAAACGCAGAGATGATATTATAAACTGTCAGTCCCTACAAGAGAAAAGAAACAAAACGTTAATAAGTAATCATAAACGTCATCATGATGATTTGGCCTTTCCACGTTTTTGACAGCATCACGGACACGTTACAATCCACACACAGGAATCACAACAAGTGTGACCTTTACCAAACATGGAGAATGAAAGAGAAAAGGTCACATGAGGAGGAAGAGGAGGAGGAAGAGGAGAGAAAACAAGAATCATCTTTACAGATAATGCACAAGCAATCTGCAAACTGATGACATCACACTTTGATCTTTGGTTGACCAATCAGCGGAAAGGGCCGTTTCATTCCCGCCCACATGTAGAGATCAAACATTCAAGCTGTTTTTTTTTTTATTTTATACCCTTGAATGTAAAAAAAAAAATCGAATTTTTCTACTTTCAATATTAAATCAAAAACCCAATGAAACGAACGATACACCGTTTTTTACATGTCTATTTAGCTTACATTTATTTCAGCATTAGTTTTAGTAATTGCAGTACTTCGACTTATTATATTTCGGTAAGTTTGCCAAGACAACATTTCTAACTTTTCATCTAATATTTATAAAAATAAACAAAATCATGCTTTATTTCAGTTAACAAAATTATTTAAAATTTAAAAAAAAAAATATTTTTTAGGGTGTTGCTAAGTCGTTGCGAGGCAGTGTTATTTATTTATTTATGTGCTATTATAGTATTTATTACTATTTTGAATTTTTGAAATCAAATTTTAGTTCAAGTTTTAGTAATTTTGCTATTTGCTTTTGTCATTTGTATTGGTTTTATTAAGCTGAAATTTATTTCAGGGTTAGTTTTAGTCATTTTACTTCAACTTAATTTATTTCAGTTAGTGGCCAATGCAGCATTTCTAATTTTTTTCATCTAATATTTATACTTTATTTTTCAGCTTTATTTCAATTATCAAAATTATTTTTAATACGTTTAGTTAACAATAACAATGCGTTTCCACACTGATAAAAAAAATAATAACATCTAAATTAACTAGTTTTATTCAAGTCAAAAATAGTATTTACCATAAGTCAATCTTACATTACTTTATACCAACAATATTACTTGTTAATGGGTTAAAATAGGTGGAATAGCTCTTTCAGGTAAATACCATGGTATTTGATGCAATACTATAGTACTTTATAAATTTAAAATACCATGGTATTGTCATCTGATCTCTTCATTTTACCACGGTAGTGTGTTTTGTGCAGATGAGTTCATAAATGTCTGTGTGAGTGAATGGAGGAGCTCAAATGATGTGATCAAAGCTTAAACGCATGAACATCTGAAACTAAAAGCAAGATAAACTTCTGACGTGGCCTTTGTTGAAATGACAATACACGCTGTGACTTAATGAAGCACTTTTTAGTCAACATCTTTGAATTTGACCCGTAAAACTGACTTTGAGACCAACAGAAAATAAGAATTGTGATATTTGTAATTGCATTATGGCAGGAACGCACAGGACTCTCTGGACTCAATCGAATTAAACACAGATATCTCCGATTGGATTGCTGCTAAATTAGATTTCTGCCTACCAAAAAAGCAAGGAATGTAATCTCATTCCGGCCTGAAAAATATCAAGAAAAAATTAAAGCTGCTAGCAGCATTTAGCGGTGTTCAAGCAGTTAAGGCATTTAAGATTTTTAAGCACACAAGCATCAAAAGACATTAAGTTTTATGCAGCAAGCATTTAACCACTGACATCATAGATGAAATAGACCATGTTTTAGCATGATTTACCCTGATTTACCACATTTAGTGTGATTTTTCATGATTTACCATGTTCCAGTATGATTTCCCATGAATCTAGCATGATTTACCATAATTTACCATGATATACCACATTCTAGAATGATTTACCAGTATTCTAGCATTATTTACCTTATTTACTATGATTTACCATGTTTCTAGCTTTATTTACCATGATTTACTACGTGGCTAGCAATTATATGAAGCATCAGAACAAATGAAGTGATAAACTCTGACAAAATATAATTGTGTTGTTACATAAGGGATTTTTAAGTGTCTAAATATAGAAATGCAAAAATATATGTGAAAAGACTGTTAATAAGTATAATGGCCAGCAGAGGGCAGTAGAAGACCACTTATTGGCTCACTTTCAGTTTGCACTATGTGGTTTCACCAGTATTCATTAAAGCAAACCAGTTTTTCCATGTTAACTTTATTATGCATGCTTACACACACACACACACACACACACACACACACACACACACACACACACACACACACACACACACACACACACACACACACACACACACACACACACACACACACTGTACAGGCAATTTACCATAGGATATATATTGTTTTAAAGCTTTTTAACAGTTATTGCGCCACCTATGGTCCGATCTCCATGAAACTTTGCATGCTTCTTCGCCATGTTATGACACATATGCTCACCAATTTTTGTGAAGTTCTGAGTTTTTATTTATGATTTATTGGCTTTTGAGTGTATTTTGACACGCCCATTTTCTAAATGACCTTGTTGTAGCAAACCAAAGGGCAAAGTTCAACTTTTTTTGATAATTATTGACCTAGAGAGTCCAGAGAATTGTACTGCACTGATTTTGAGCATTATGATATAAAGATTATATGATCATAGATGGAACACACCATTTAAAGCCAATACAGGCAATTTACCATAGGAAATACATGGTTTTAAAGCTTTTCAACAGTTATAGCGCCACCTATTGTCCGATCTCCATGAAACTTTGCATGCTTCTTCAACATGTTAGGACACATATGCTCACCAATTTTGGTCAAGTTCTGAGTTTCCTTGTAGGATTTATAGGCTTTTGAGTGTGTTTTGACACGTCTAATTTCTAAACGCCCCGTTATAACCATGCGCAAAATGCAAAAGTTCAACTTTTTTTTGATAATTATTGATCTAGAGAGTCCAGAGAATTGTCCTAGACTGGTCTGGTTCCGATCGGGCAAAAAACCAGGGACTAGTTCGCAAAAGTAGGTTTTTAACATATTCGTGAATATTTAATGAACGATTTGATTGACAGCAATGGTTTTAGAGGCAAAGTTGTTCAGCATGAGGAGATCTATCGACTGATATGCATTTTATGGGGATGTGTGCAACAACACGCGATTACAGAGCCGTAAAACTCGTTAGCGCCAACTAGTGGCCGATTTCTTTCAAAACTCTTACAGACCTCTTGGGCCATGAGTTGAACATGCCCATCGAGTTTCATTCTGATTGGTCTTTGTTAACCTTGTCTAATAAGTGCTCAAACTCATTGGCCAATGGCGGCCATGTTTTTTGAGCTACGCCAATTTCCTCACACACATACATGGCATCTTGGACCTAGACACTGCATACCAATTTTCAAGTCAATCGGACTAACGGTCAGGTGGCCACACCCCCTTTTATGTTTTTTTAATGTTATAGCGCCACCTAGTGTTCGATCGTCGCGATTTTTTTACTGTGACCTCAGATTAAACCCATACACACGTGTACCGAGTTTGGTGAACCTACCTCATTTACTTCTGGAGTTATAGCCATTTTAGTAAAATAGGCTCCTCCCACAATGTTTGTTTTACTCCCCCTAGCGACCGTAAATCGAAATTTCAACTTTTTTTTGACAATTATTGATAGTCAGACTCTAGAGAACATTTCTGCACTGGTTTTGTTCTGATCGGGCAAAAATCCAGGGACTAGTTTGCAAAAGTAATTTTTTAACATATTTCAAAATGGCGGGAAAATTTGCATACCGGAAATAAAATCGGAGATATACGTTTTTTAAGTCAGGAGTCCCTCTTTCCAATGATATAAGACACTTGAGTCTGGCCCTTACGGTTTAGGAGTTATGAGCAGTTACGCGCAATTGATTGCTGTAGCGCCACCTATAGGCCAATCGGGGTCATACTTTCTGAAGCTCTCCTCGATTTTTGTACTACCATCTGCCAAAGTTTCAGAGCTCCAGCCCTTACGGTTTGGGCTGCACGATGCGTTTTAAGTCTGAAGAATAATAATAATAAAAATCCTTACAAATACAATAGGTTTTCAGCACTTCGTGCTTGAACACCTAACAAACCGATGCAGGTCTAATCTAAATCCATCAGATATATTAAAACACAAGAAAAATATACTGTCGGAGAACATAACGTTTAAAGACAAAACGCAGCCAGAATCAGTCTGGAGAAAACGTCCTGTGGGAATTCTTCCATTACCAGATTAATTCTTGGAAAGTCGGAATTTTAAACGTCCTACTTGGAAAAGTGCAACAGAATGATTTTTTTTGTGTGTGATCTAAAGTCTCAGATGATTTTGCCAAGACCAGGGTTGTTATTAAAAATAAAGCTATACATTTTTCATTTTAATTTGTGCTATTAGTAAAAAAAAAAAAAAAAAAAACATTTCTATTAAGCTTTATTTTTAGTCATGTTAGTTTTAGTCATTTTAGTACTTTAACTATTTTTTTTTAAATTTCAGTTACTTGCCAAGACAACATTTCTCATTTTAAATTC
>CM070828.1:40925457-40930457 GCA_036326025.1 Chrosomus eos
ATCTATATATATAATATATATATATATATATATATATATATATATATATATATATATATATATATATATATATATATATATATATGTGTGTGTACATATATATATATATATATATATATATATATATATATATATATATATATATATATATATATATATATATTATATATATATATATATATAGTAATGTTTTGCAATTAAATTATAAAATTATGTGTGTGTGTGTATATATATATATATATGGACACTGTCTTCTCTCTTTCTACTGTGTTATGCCTCTCTCTCTCTCTCTCTCTCTCTCTTCTCTCTCTCTCTCTCTCTCTCTCTCTCTCTCTCTCTCTCTCTCTCTCTCTCTCTGATTACAGACTTTCCACGATTATTCAGAACATCTGAAGATCTGACATTCACTTATTATTTACCACATCAGCAGCACTTTACTCGAGTGAAACGCTACACTATAGATGAATGATCAGATCTGTGCTCTTATATAAGGCACTCAGGACATAAACACACGTATGTGCATGTAAACACACTGAAACACTGAGAATAACGGTGTGTGTGTGTGTGTGTGTGTGTGTGTGTGTGTGTGTGTGTGTGTGTGGGGCACAGCTGTGTGTGTACCAGCTCTTTTATCTCAGTCTGTAATGTGCACAGGTGCTGCTTAATTCAATTGGAAAACGTTGCCATGGTTTTACATTAATATGTTTCTATGTTGCCGGCGCATCGGTTGTCATGGAGATGATGGGACTTATTTAAGCTTTGGTTGGAAGGAGATGGAAAAAACAGACAGAAAAGCATAGAGAGAGAGAGAGATCTGTGTGTTTTCATCTCATTAGATTTAGATTTGTTTTTTAACCCACATGCAGTCAAAAAAACTAAAAACACGTCTCCTTGCCACACAAGTCTTATTGTGTTTCATTAGAGAAAGTGAAACAAGCATTCAGTGTAATTAAAAGACTTGCAGAGAGCAGCGTATTCTCTCATAACCCGAACGACACCAGGAGCGTTTCTGCAGCGTTTATTGTGTTTTGTTGAGGGTTTCGGGCAGGTTTCTGTTTGCACGCTTCATCTGCGCTCGCACTTTAATTGTCTCGCAGTGAAATAAGCGATAGAGAAGCAGATGAACTCGATGACTTCAGGTGGAGGAGAGCGAGTGTGTGTTAGACATCCACAACACAAGTTCACTTTATACCGTGATGATGCTTTTAGGAGTGAAAACACGGAGTCTTTGACTGGATTTATTACATGTGGAATGGATTGTGAAAGTGGGCAGTATGGAGACAGATTTGTGCCAAAAAATTTGGTTTATTGATTATTGAACACTATTCAATAGTCAATGGTTGTGTCTCAAATCACATAGGCTACTTTCTTCTTGGTACTAATTTATTCTATAATTACTTCACAACTGCTAAAAATGTATGTTCTATATTCCCTATGAAATTTGTTTTTCCAAATTTCTATTTTTTTTTCATTTGAATTTTTGTTTTTTTCCTGTTTAATTTTTTTAGACTCCATTATAATGGTACATTAATAAATCTAATTCATTGAAATAATGAAAATTGTGCACTTTAACAACAACTTTTAACAAAATAATTTTTTTAAGGTCCTATGTTTATTTTACCCTCTAATTCGTTTTTTTTTTTTTTACCAATTTTTTTTTCTGTTTTAAGTTTTCTGGATTCCATTTTAATGATTTAATTCAATTGAAATGATCAAAAAGTATATCTAATTACTAACAACATTTATTTTATTTATTCTTTAGTGCCCAACAATAATAAGGCCCTATGAAATGTTTTGTTTTGGAGTATGGAGTCAGATTTGTGCAAACAAAGTGGCTATTGGTTATTGAACACTGTTCAATAGATAGGGCTGCGTCCCAAATCACACACTCTCTTGAGTAATAACGTTACTTATGTTGAATAAGTAATTACTTCACGACTGCTAAAAAAGTATGTTCTATCTATAGGCCTTATAAACCAAACTTTTATTTTGACGGGTTGACGTGAAGACCTTTGAGTTTCTGTGTGTTTATAATGCCTGCAAGTGCTATTGTAAATATCGTAAATATTGTAAATATTAGACAGTCCCTCCAGAAAAACGCGTTTATGCGATAGCATAATTCAATGCATAATCATCCAAAGTCTGCATATTTATGAGAGGACATTTTTACAAATACGCCGCACTTTCGCTGCATAAATTGCCGATTTCCGCGCTTGCATGATTTCATAATCCCCGCATTTCCGTTGCAATAAAGTCACATAGAAAGTTGTAAAATCTTGCGTTTGATTCACACAAGAGCCGCTATATTTTCCCTGTTGCCATGGGAACGTTATGAAGTGACGTAATTACGCGACGTGAACATCGTCGAAAAGCTGTAAAACAGGAAGCAACGTTTTTTTTTTTATATTTTATGTATTCATTTTTCCAGAAGTTGTAGCATATTCCTTTAGTAAAGCTCCAGAACTTGTTTGACTCATCAATGTTTTGTAAGTTTGATGTGTTTATTAAGATCTGAAATAAAACAAGATGAACTGAAATATTCCAGCACTTTCTGTGATGTAGTGTGCTTGCTTATCATAGGAAGTAATAAGAAATGGCTCTTTACAGTAAGGTAGTAGCCTAGTGAGAACAGGGAACAGGGGAATCACTTTCTCTCTTTCATCAAACTGCAGTTTTTGCAAGTTTCCACAATTTCATCGCATAAAATTGCATAAATATCCCGCATATTTCATCACATTTTTTAAGAAAACGAGCCGCATAATCAAGGATTTTTGCCCGCAACATTCACAAAAAAAACTCTGCATTTTTCTGGAAGGACTGATTAGTTAACTAGTAAAAAGAATTGGACATAAAGTCCCTCTAAAGTCTAAAATGTTGAATGCGATGAGCTCGTAATCACGACTTCAGAAGTGTGAAGTACATTTCTGATAACATGTGAAGGCAGCATGAAATGACGAATACTACAGAAATGAAAGTAATCAAATGTAAAATAACACTGAATAGCTTTCATTGTAAAAATTAAAAACAGATTAATGCTTACCATTAAATTTACAAATGTTATTCAGTCAAGAGTGATTTTCTCTTTGTCTTTTGTTCTTTGATGAACATGACAGGTTTATTGGGCTGCTGTCACTTTTAAAGCGATAGTTCACCCCAAAAATGTAAACTCTGTCAGTAATTACTCTCCCTCATGTTGTTCAACCCCGTAAGACTTTCGTTCATCTTCGGAACACAAATGAAGATATTTGTGATTAAATCTAAGAGCTGGGTCACTCCTCCATAGGCTTCTAAGGGACTGAAACTTGCCGGCCCAGAAAAGTTATTAAAGAAATCATTAAAATAGTCCAAGTGACGACAGTGACTCAATCTTAAGTTTAAAAAATAACAAAAATAACGACTTTATTCAAGTATTCATTTCCTTCTCTTTCGGCCTCGAGTGAGTTCACGTAGTGTAACAGCGCAGCGCTTCTTGTACGATCTTTTTTCGAGTCTTCGAGTCTCAGCGAATCTTTTTCCGAGTAATTCTGTTCATTTGGTTCGTTGAATGAACAAAATGACTCAAAAAAAGATTTGTTCATTTTGATGAACGAGTTTGAGCAGGAGAGTCACGAACGCGCATCACAGAACAGAGCAAGGCGAGCATTTGTGCTTATAAAACTTAAACTTTTTTATTTATTTTTGAAATGAACGATGGTTTGGCTAGATAAGACCCTTATTCATCGTCTGGTGTCGTTTAAAGCCCTTTGAAGCTGCACTGAAACTGTCATTTGGACCTTGAACCGTTTGGGTCCCATTGAAGTCCATTACGTGGAGAAAAATCCTGGAATGTTTTCATCAAAAACCTTCATTTCTTTTCGACTGAAGATAGAAAGACATGGACATCTTGGATGACATGGGGGTGAGTAAATTATCAGCAGAAGTTTTTTAAAAAGTGAACTAATCCTTTAAGATTGAGCCACTGTAGTCACGTGGACTATTTTTTTTCACCCTCTTTGGAGGACAACTTTGTTTATATATATATATATATATATATATATATATATATATATATATATTATATATATATATATATATATATATATATATATATACATACACAATATGATACATTTAAATTGCATTTATATTCAGTGCATTTAACTGTTGTCCTACCATAACTTTTCACCATGTTTTAGTAAGAGCCGGGATCCTTCTAAGGGCATGGAGGATTAAAGCACCACATACAGAGTGAAACACATAACACCTAAAACACAACAAGGTGACAGACAGACAACTTGAGGAAATGAGACGGGACAATATCAGAGCCGAAAAAACAATACAGTTGACAGACGCTGAGACGTATTATTAGTGATTGGTTAAATGGATTAGTGATTTACGGTCACAATTACAATGTAAAAATGGATTAGAAAAAAGGGTTGGAAAACATGTTATACGTAAGTGTAGATAGTGTATGCCTATTTTTTTTTTAGGTGTGAAGTGATAACTGCAGGGGCAAAAAAAATTGACTATTTTAACAATGTCTTTAATGGGCCGGCAAGTTTCAATCCCTTAGAAGCCTATGGAGGAGTGACCCAGCTCTCAGATTTAATCACAAATATCTTCATTTGTGTTCCGAAGATGAACGAAAGTCTTACGGGGTTGAACAACATGAGAGAGAGTAATTACTGACAGAGTTTACATTTTAGAGTGAACTATTGCTTTAAGAGCGTGTGCACGGCATCACAGATCCAGTATATACTGTTACACAACATGCATAGACTGAGAAAGAGCATCATGAACATTGTTCATCGTTTCTGACGATGAAGGTTTGGAACGACTTGCCGTCTCATATAGATATTGAGTTTCAGCATCTGACAGATTCAGGATGAGCTGGATTTTCATTCTCCCAAAATGTGATGGAATCGGAAATGGTTTCAATATTACACATGAAGTGGGATCTGTGTATTGTGCACTAAAGGGAATGAAATAAGAATCAAATGAAGTTATCATTTTTCAGCTAT
>CM070828.1:40935457-40942957 GCA_036326025.1 Chrosomus eos
CAGTGTGAAAAACTTTTATAAGAACCTTTTCCCCCTCAAATGAAGATTTTGTTCATTGGGAATGTTAAATATTTTTAATAAACCATCAATGCCAGTAGTGTAAGTTGTCAAATATGATCTCGTTGACGAATCAACTTCGCTGAGAAAAATAACTTTTGATTGGAAACTTTGAGCACAGTTTGGGACATTATTGAGGTCTATTTCTCAGGAGACTTTAGCAAACATAATTAAATCAAACCACAGTGTCAGATCGGTGAGAAGACACTTAAACGTCCCATATTGTCAAAACTGAAATGTCCTGGCTGTGTTCATGATAACAGAGGTCTATGGGTTATGAAACTACCATACAAGTTTCAAAACAGCGGATACACACACACACACACACACACACACATATGTTTGTTTTTGTGACTTATGAGGACATTCCATAGGCGTAATGGTTTTTATACTGGACAAACTATATATTCTATCCCCCTACACTGCCCCTGTCCCTAAACCTACCCCTTACAGGAGACATGCTGGATTTTAACATTTTAAAAAAAACATTGTTTTTTTATGTTTTTTAAGCTTTTTGAAATATGAGGACGCATGCAATGTCCTCATATTTCACGTGTAAGTTGTAATACCAGTGTAATACCCATGTCATTATACACATTTGTGTCCTCATATATCACAAAAACAAGCACACACACAACCACACACACACACACACACACACACACACACACACACACACACACACACACACACACACACACACACACATTTAAAGAAGTCACAACGGCTGGTGAAAAGGCACAGCTACTTTACTCAGGCTGTGTGTGTGTGTGCACACACACACACACACACACACACACACTCACTCACTCACTCACTCACTCACCACACACACACACACACACACACACACACACACACACACACACACACACACACACACACACACACACACACACACCACACACACACACACACAACACAGCCTGAGTAAAGTAGCTGTGCCTTTTCACCAGCCGTTGTGACTTCGTGATGTCAGAACTACTCAGTCCCGCCTTCAGTCTCCACCCCGACCAATGGTGGCTCACTCAGAAAAAAACAGGCCAATCAGAAGACAGGCTCATGAATATTAAGTAGACAGGCCAAACTCGAGCTGTTCTTGGCAGAGCTCTTGAGAAAGAGCTGTACAAATGTTTTTTGGTACTTATACCGCAAATATATTTTATTAAGGACATCAAAACCGAAAATAAAACTTCAGAAAGTTGTACAATATGGGACCTTTAATGATTCGAGTTTGAAAGATTTTCCCCCAAGGTTTGCCTCAGTCTAAAGAAGAAGAAATGATGTAACGCAGTCATTCTCCTTCAATCCTTTGACAAACTGATCAATTTTGAGTGCGAGGGACAAAAAGGTCCAAACGCAGAGTGCTTTACATTCTCCTTTTCACCTCTCATCTCTATTTAAACTCTTCTCCTGCATTCGTACGTTTCTCTGTATTGACGTGCCAGTTCCCTGCGTGAATGCGTCTGTCATTCCCACGCGTCGCGCCACAAAGACACACGGTCATTAGTATTATGGTGAGAACGCCCGGGATCCATCTACCACCACCCTTGACTAATTCTTTATTTGTATCAAAAAGAGGAGAGAGAAAAAAAACATGGCAAATTCCCCCGAGCACCAACAAGCTTCACGACTCATTTGACTATGCTAATTACCTTTTGCATGATTAATTGGACCAATTAGAATTAGTGGTGGAAGAAAACGATTCTTGGCAAGGTGCAAACTATTAATTAGTCATGAAAACATTATTAATGCGAGGCTTAAATCTGAGCGAATACGACAGAATTACAGAAATAATGGTTATTATGACGCGCCGCTCCTGAGTCACTCGCTGTGTGGCACAAAATCTACAACCTGGAGATAAACAATGTTTTATGATTTTGAGAAAATCTCATTATTACAGAAAAATAAACAGTGGAAGATTACTGTTTTATTTAATGATAATTGATTAATATTTAATACTATTATTTAATATCTGTTTTTTTTTATATTGATTAATTTATTATTTAATACTATTAATTTAATATTATTGTTTTATTTAATATTAATTTAGCTTATATAATATATTCATTTATTTGTAATATTATTGTTTTATTTTATTTTAAACTTAATATACTTTAATATTAGTGTTTCATTTCATATTGATTCACTTAATATTTTATACTATTAATTAAGATTAGTGTTTTATTTATTGATTCATTTCATATTTAATGCTATTATTTAATATTATTGTTTTCTTTAATATAAATGTATTATTAAATTATTCAATATTCAATACTATTATTTATATCACTATTTTATTTAATATTTATTTAATAATTAATGCTGTCATTTAATATTACTGTTTTATTTAATATAAATTTATTTAATATATAAAACAATTATTTAATATTATTGTTTTATTTAATAGTCATTTCTTTTTATATAATATTGTTATTTAATATTATTGTTGTATACAATATTGATTAATTTAATGTTTGAAAATATAGTAATTTATTATTATTTAATATTTAACACTATTATTTATGATACTATTTAATACCATTGTTTTATTTACTATTGGATAGATATATTTTATATATAATATTTAAGTGTTATTTAATATATATATATATATATATATATATTAGGGCCGGGACTCGATTAAAAAAATTAATCTAATTAATTAGAGGCTTTGTAATTAATTAATCGAAATTAATCGCATTTTAATCGCATACGTATTTGACCTGAGAACAGTGAGAAGTCATTTTTTTTTTCACATGGATTTTTAGTATACCATTGAATAATGACTGAATACATAAGCTTAAGCAACAACATATTGTTTATTTTTGTTCAACCAAGTCCAACAGACCAGTGCAATTTTTGCCATTAAGTGTAGCAATAGCATATTACAACACTACACTAATAGCAATAGCGAATTCCTTGTTGCAGCTTGCACACAACCATGCTCTTATCGACGCTTCCATCCGTTCGTTTTTTATAACAAAATTTCCCATCCACGGGGCCAACCAAAGCGATCGAGGCGATCTATTTTTTTTATTGCAGAACTTATACATAACTACCAACTCAGGGAAGTTAAGCAAGGTGTACAAACAAACAAACAAACAAAGGTACCTAACAGAAAATAAATATCCTGGGTTTGCATACATCAAATTATGTAATACATAAAAAAGAAAGAAAAGCATAATAATGTCAAGTCATGTCTTTGAATAAATCATCATAATGCATCAAAACATTTTCACTTTTCTTGTTATTTATTTATAAGTCTAAGGGACGAAATAAAAGAGTCAAAATCAGCCAGAAAAAGAGGAAAACTCAAAGGAGATTTAAGCCATTTTTGCTTGTGGATGAAGAATTTTGCATACAAGATAAAGAAGTTAACAACATACTCAAGGGAAAGCAACTTTGGATTTTCATAATAAAAAATAACCTCTTTGAGAGTGAAGGTGTGAGTCACATTTGTAGGGCTAAATACAAAATAACTTAATTTAGTCCGACTGAGGCGATCTATGAAGCGCGATCCCGTCAGCTCTTCTGACGCTAGTTGGTGCTCCAGTATAATCGGTCCGCCGAAACTCATCCAGTGAGAAACGTTCCGCGGTGCAAAGTCTAAAGTCTGTAATTAATTAATCTTAATTAACGCGTTAAAGTCTGTAATTAATTAATCTTAATTAACGCGTTAAAGTCCCGGCCCTAATATATATATATATATATATATATATATATATATATAATATATATATATATATATATATATATATATATATATATATATATATATATATATATATATTATATATACATACATACATATATATATACATACATATATATATATATATGGTTTTATAACCTTAAATAATATACATTATATATATATTAGGGCTGTCAAATGATTAATCACATCCAAAATAAAAGTTTATGTTTACATAATATATGGGTGCACTGTGTATAATTATTGTGTATATATATAAATACACACACATGCATGTATATTTTCAAAAAAAATATTTATATAAAATATTTATATTTATATATGATATAAATTATATATAAATCTATATACAGTATATACATGAAAATATTTCTTAAATATATACAAGCATGTGTGTGTATTTATATATATATATAAAATAATTATAGGCTACACAGTGCACCCACATATATTATGTAAACAAAAACTTTTATTTTGGATGTGATTAATCACGATTAATCATTTGACAGCCCCAATAATATATATATATATATATATATATATATATATATATATATATATATATATATATATATATATATATATATATATATATATATATATATATATATATATATATATATATATATATATATAATATATAAATATATACTCATTTAAAATATTGAAAGATTCTACTATTCCAGGTGATTAATTAAATGCAAGTGATTAAGTGTCATTGATCATGTGACTTTTAACATGTGGCCTGATGTTGTTCATGATCATCAGGTTTTGTTCATGTCACTCTCTCCATATACTGAGATTACTCAGTGTTTCACACTTTCTCTGCTTCAGCTTTAAACCAGAAGACATGTTTTTGAGTAAATAACTCTTGGATGTTTTAAGAGAAGAGAATAAGCAGAAACAGTGTTTGAAAACAGAGCTTTTGAGAAAAGCAGCGCCCGCTTTTAATTAATGTGTGAAAACCCAAACCACTGTAGTTAAAGCAATAACTCCCACTGAGTGCAGTTTAACTCAATTAAAAGCAGTTACAGTAACTGTGCTTTAGCTGGGTTAATGCATTGCTCAGTATGGTGTAGTTTGATCTGAGAAGATCTTGCAAACGCCACACGAAACCTTTTTGCAGAGGCGTCACTTTTAGTCCGACACTTCATACCAGAATATGAACAAAAGAGCATTAAAGCGAGTTATGAAACTCATGATAGTTTCGTTTCTTTGCATGTGTGACCCTAAAAATCAAACTCATGCCCCCAAAATCTCATTTCTAAGTTACAAACTCGGCCACGCGATCAAAGACACAAATGCTGCTCCACATTATGAAACGAGATGTTTGCTGATGGTTTTTGTTTTCTTGAGGAAGTTGATAATGAGTGTTTACTTGCTGCCGTAACGATCCCAGTGGATCCAGGGAGTTCCTCGTCTTGTTATTGTGAGATTGCCATATAAATATAATGAAGTACAAAGACTCTTTTGAGAATGTATAATCTCACGTTAGCTGTATAAATCAATGTCAGGACCAGTCAATGATTGATCAAATGTTGCATATTCATGATCTATAATGATTTATGGGGCTTTTGTGATGCAATTAGCAAACGAGATATTGGGAGCTATACGTGCTAAACATAACAGAAACATTGGAACTTTTCAATAATTATTCATTGTTGAAATATTAGTCAGTCCTTTCAGAAAAATAATTTTTTTTGTGAATGTTGTGGGCAAAAATCATTGATTATGCGGCATGTTTTCTTAAAAAATGCGATGGAATATGCGGGAACTTGCAAAACTGCGGTTTGATGAAAGAGAGAAAGTGATTCCCCTGTTCCCTGTTCTCACTAGGCTACTACCTTACTGTAAAGAGTCATTTCTTATTACTTCCTATGATAAGCAAGCACACTACATCACAGAAAGTGCTGGAATATTTCAGTTCATCTTGTTTTATTTCAGATCTTAATAAACACATCAAACTTACAAAACATTCATGAGTCAAACAAGTTCTGGAAACATGCGATCGCATAATGGTGTTTTTCTGGAGGGACTGATATAGTGTTGTTCAGCCAACTTTATATAGGCTTTAATAATAGCGGTTGTGCAAAATTCAGGATTAAAGAGTTTATTTCAATTAAATTAGCCACAAAACACAGGAAGTTGAATTGGAAGGAGAGGAAGAAGAATTTACTGAATTGTAATTTAAAGAAATTGAACACATTCTTGGAAATTAAGTGTTCTTCCACCATAAAAGTTAGTTTATTATATATGATTAGACATATCTATAATGCATTAGTTCCCGCACACTTTTATAAGCCATGAACCATGCAGTCAACTAATCATAACATCACAAATTTTGATTTGAAGCAAAATTTGAAAATTGGACGAAAATACTTTAGTTAGAGAAAGAACAAGCTTTGCTCATCAAAGTAAGTTAAGCAATTTTCAACTTTTTTTATAAGTTATACAAGATTTAACTAATTTTTATTGTAATTTAGGTTGAAATGACTTATATAGCTAAGTTGAATGTATTTAAATTCAGTATCTTACAACATATTATACATACAACATAATATATTTTAGTTTTTTTGTGCAAAATATGCAAATATATTTGAATATGGAAGTATATGTTCATGGGAGTGGGCGGAGCTAAAGAGCTCTTTTGGAAAGCTTTGCTTGTTTCGACTCTGATTGGTGGATTTTTCTGTACAGCATTATGGGTAATGTAGTTTTTGACCACATATTCAGTTGTTAAACACAATTGTTTTAAAACTAAGTTGAATAATGCTGGCTGGAAGCTTCAACAGAAGCACATACCATCCATTAACAACTCACAGTTTCTTTAAAGTAACACTAAGTAGTTTTTCAACCTTCATAATAAATTTCCAAGACCCTTGTGATGGTACATCGACTTAAAATAAGTTAAATGACTCGTCTGCCATCGCCTGACGGGGTCTGTATCGCTTTTACTGGCACTATGTAACTCCGGGGTTCGGGTAGTAACCCAACCACAAAAAGAACTACAAAATTCGACTGCTTTACGTCAAGCGCTACAATAGTCATTATTTCGTTTTTCTTCGTTTCTGATGTCGCAATACATCATCCTTTCATGAAATCATGTAACATACTCTAGCTTGTCTGTGGACATCGTTCATTCTAAAGCCGGTGCTGGGTAAACAGCGAGCGTGCGTGCGACGGTAGGCTAAATTATTTCCGACAGCGGCAATGGACAATTTCATTTCCAACCAGTAGGGCGACCGAAGAGGAAAAGTTACTTGGTGTTACTTTAAAGGTTTAATGTTTTAAGTTATTGTTAACAGTCCATTTCCCTATGGATTCCCCTATTTTTTCTTCCTGTTGCACGCCACTCTATGCCTGGAGGCCATTAAAACTTTGAGGCTTTTTAAAAAACTTTTTTTTTTTTTAAGTTTACATTCCAAAAGACATTTCTTGTTAAAATTTGTTATTGGAATTTTTTTTTTTGCATTTCAAACAAATTCAACACAATATTGCATTCTGGGAGATGAAGTGAAATTAAAAAATATTCAACCCTGGAATTAACACAGATGTTTTGAATGTATGTATGCATGTATTTTATGTTTTTTGTTTATTTATTTTTTCTGTACAGCACTTTGGTCCACTTCGGTTGATTTAAAGTAAAAATAAATAAACAAAAAACATAAATTACATACTTTATGTGAAGCATATAATACAGATAAAACAAATGAAGAGACATAAAACAT
>CM070828.1:40947957-40952957 GCA_036326025.1 Chrosomus eos
ATCGTTAAAACCTGCCCAGAAACCGGCTCACCAACAGCTTGGCGTTAGCCTAATAATCATTTAGCTTTTGCTGGCTATAAATAAACATGTAACGTTACAGCACATGAACAACAGCACATCCAGTTAACGTTGGCACATTTTGTCCCAAATAAAATAGACGTTCTCTGGGGACGTATCGACACTATGGGTCTTGGGGGGCTTACGGGGTTTGGGGGGCTTACGGATTTTGGACTGGAGCTCCGCGGAACGGCGACGGACTTTGGACTGGAGCTCCGCGGCTGAAGCTCCGCGTAACGGCGACGGACTTTGGACTTGAGCTAGGGTGACCAGACGTCCCGTTTTTCCCGGGACAGTTCCGTATTTCAACTCTTATTTTAGTGTCCCGACTTATTATGAAAAAATCATGTTTTGTCCCGTATTCCATCGTTAATATATATATATTTTTATATATTATAGTTTTCGTTGAATACGCGCATGACAGAGAGGGAAGAGGAGAGGGAGAGGGAGAGAGAGAGACCTTGCGTGTGTGTGCTAGAGTACGCATTAATTACATGCGCGCACTACAGAGAGAAGGAGAGCGTGAGAGACCTTGCGTGTGTGCTAGAGTAGCCTACGCATTAATACGCACGGCTTTATCCCCCCGGTACCACGCCCCTGTTGATCAACACAGAGCTGCTGTTGTCTTGCAGGTTTTGTCTGGTAAACAATCTGCTATGTTTCGGAAAGCTATGTGCTCATGTCTTTTTTTTTTCTCTTCCCTCTAGTCTGCAGAATCCGGACCGGAGGTGGCCCAATCTGTTTCCAGACCTGCCAAACTGCTGTTTTTTTTTTTTCTTTTCTTTTTTTCCTCTGTGTTGCAGGGTTTTTTTGTGTGTTTTTTTAAAGAACTTAATGGCTTTATCCAGTTTGTCATTTTTTTTTTTTAACTTGGCTTTATCCATGCAACTTGATTTTGTGTTTGGATATAATGGTGACGTTGTCTTATGTCGATTCAGGAATCTCAAACCTTTCTGGTGCAATCTAGTCCATATTTGAGGGCTTTTGCCATAGTGGATTTTGATCAGGTTTAATTTGTAAACTGAAGACATATATAATTTCCCTCTGTAGTATTTTCATTAACAGAATAAAGGTTTTACAAATCTGAAAGTGGGTTTCAGATAGCGTTAAGGTGTGTTAAAATTTTACTTAAGTAAAAATGGTGTTAGTAGTCCTACCATTTACTTAAATGACCAGGACACATTGGATAGAGGAGCCTGTGGTTATACAAGACTTTCCAGGAAAAATAAATAATTACTTTATCAAAGTTGTACATTACAGTAAAATGCAAGGTACACTTTAACATCAATATTCACACAAAAATATCAGATATAATAATGAAACTGACAGGAACATTTTACTCCATTATACACTACTTTATACACAGTTGACCATGTGCAATACGTAAACAACTGGAAAGAAAAAAAAAGCGAGTAGGAGATGCCACAGTCCACTTCTAAATCATGTTACCTCAGTCATATCATGATAAAGGAAATTAATATTTGCTGTATGCTGCTCTCACAGATTTAACTGTTGTCAAAACCTGGCTCAACAGGAGACAAAAGAGGAAAACCCACACAGGTCTGAAAATATTAGATATTTTAATTAGTAAATTACAGAAAATAATTGTATGTGTCTGTCAGATCATTAGCAGAGGTCTTCACTCCTGCTCCTGGAGAGCCACTGTCCTGCAAAGTTTAGTTCCAACCCTAATCAAACACACCTGAATCAGCTCATCAAGCACTTCAGAATCGCTTGAGTATTCAAAGGCAGGTGTGGTGAAGCAGGTTGGAACTAAACTCTGCAGGACAGTGGCTCTCCAGGAGCAGGAGTGAAGACCTCTGAATGAATGAGTGGAGTGTATAGGCTTATTCGCACGGGAGAAAAAGTATTACCTGGTGACCTCTAGTAATTTGTAATAATTGCGGAGTTTGTCTGAGATCTTAATCCCGTGCGAATCGGCCATGTCTGTAATTTGTAAAGTAAAAATTCCCCCGCAAATTACCTACTATATTTCGCCGAACACCGAGGTCCTGTGATAATATTAGTCCCGTGCGAATCGGCATCTCTGGCCGGATCATATATAATTTTTTCAAGGTTTTTGTTTCATGTGCGCCTTTTTATCCATCTTTCGCGAATAATGGAGGCTGGTTTGGAGTGTTTTGATAGTAGGCTATTTTGGGTTCTGAGTCATATCGCTTTACACAACTATACAATTTGCAGAAAATGAAAGCTGAAGATCATCAGAAAAGCAAAACAAAAAGAATGATTTGAGATGAATGACATGTATAGCAGCATGCTGTAAGGAACTTTATTCTGTTTACTGTATGTCATAATATATCATACAGCCAGTGGTGGAATGTAACGAAGTAAAAATACTTTGTTACTTAAGTAGCCTACATTTTTCACATCTGTACTTTACTTAAGTAGAATCAATAGTGCATACTTTTTACTTTTACTTTGTTATTTTTTGCAGCAATTTATTATACTTTCTACTCCACTACATTTCTACAATGTTTCGTTAAATTTTTGTTACATTTTCTGATCAGATTTTCCCCCTGCCAAAACAAGGATTGAAAAAAATCTCCATGTTTTCGGTGCTGACCCGAAACATGTAGGCTAGGCCTAACTCTGGCGCTGCCAATAAAGCACCGAAAAGCTGTCACAGAACCGGCAAAAGTAGGCTAATGATTATGAATATGTAAAATATAACAAGGATACATTTTAATTGTTTATTAATAAACAAGTGTTTCCTGCTGTGTCAGTGTCAGCAGCAAAGATGAAGTTGACGATGCTGATGCGCGATCTTTGCAGTGAACTCGCCAGAGATAAATGAACATTTCATACGGATTACATGCAGAGAACAATCTGTTTTCTTTCGGTTTGAATTGTTCTGTTTAAAAGTAGACATTTCAGGCTTTCTATACGTCTCAGGTCTGTGAGGCAAGTACAGACCTGAGTTTCGGTTTATTTCTCCAGCACGCGCCTCCGTGACCTGATTATATATTGTCTGCTATATTTACTTGTTATTTATTAAATCAAGCAATTGGTTGATGAAACATTGATTAAAATTAAGATACAATTAATACAAAACGAAATTTACTTTAAAGAAGGGCTTTCTATTTGAGGTCTCTGTTTAAAGTGTTTTAGTGCCGCTTTCAGAGCGCTCACGTAGGCTAATGGAGAACTGACAGTCTGAAATCATTTTTTTTCTTCATAAATGTGAACACAAAAAATAAAATGAATATTTTATGTTCTGTGGAGAGCCAACCCTTCTTCATCCGATGTGTATATTAGTACTTTTGGTGTGTGCAGTGAAATTCACAGAATTACAAAAAAAAATGTTGCCACCTAAAAGTTAAAGATTTTTTTTGTGTTATGTCCGTTATGGATGTATATTTCCCTCCCTCATATTAAATATAAAACGCATGTGTCTGTAGACTGATATATTTTCTAATGTCTGGACTTCTTTATTAAGGGAATATGGATATATGTTTCAATTGGTATTAAATGCATTTTCTGAGAATTTATATTTCAAGTTTTTACTGCAAATGTCACATCCATAACGCTGGGATTGCCCAATTTTAACGAATTTATCCTCAACTAGTTTTGTGGTGTAGGTATTATTGTATAAGGGGTGAGTCGTCTGCCTTCACACCGTGACACAGGTTCGCGGATCTGAGTGTCGCGATTTTGGTTCATATTGTATATTGTTACAGCCCTAATTAGGCCTAGAATATAGACATTAAGATAATAAATTGTTATGCAAGTACTTTTACTTTTAATACTTAAAGTAGCTACATTTCAAATCAGGTACTTTTTACTTAAGTAGGGTTTTCATTGTGGTACTTTTACTTTTACTAAAGTAAAGATGTCTCTGGTTATTTGTACTTTTACTTAAGTACTGAGATTCAGTACTTCCTCCCCCACTGCATAGCAGCTAGACCTATAACGAAAATAAATTTCCAAGCAATAGCCTGACGCCATATCCGGGAGATAAGTCAGTAAATTTGAGTAAAATCACAGGGTTCGGTTATCCCGTGCGAATGCGCCACACGAAATTCAGATGTGGCGGGGTAATTTCTAAAACACACGAGGTCCCCAGACAATACTAATACGAATAGGGCTTATGGTGTAAAACACAAAAGAAACAGAACAGAAAAATCAGTCAGTCAACAGAATTGAAAGGATTAGGACAAGAAAGGAGTAGATCACTTAAAAAAAAAAAAATTGCTGATAATTTACTCACCCCCATGTCATCCAAGATGTCCACATCTTTCTTTCTTCAGTCGAAAAGAAATTAAGGTGTTTGATGAAAACATTCTAGCTAATTCTGTATTACATGAGTCACGAACATGCATCACAGAACAAGGTGAGCATTTGTGCTTATAAAACTTAAACTTTTTTATTTATTTTTGAAATAAGCGACGGTTTCGCTAGATAAGACCCTTATTCATCGTCTGGAGTCGTTTAAAGACCTTTGAAGCTGCACTGAAACTGTCATTTGGACCTTGAACCGTTTGGACCCCATTGAAGTCCATGGAGAAAATTCTGGAATGTTTTCATCAAAAACCTTCATTTCTTTTCGACTGAAGAAAGAAAGACGTGGACATCTTGGATGACATGGGGGTGAGTAAATTATCAGCTAAAGTTTTTTTTAAAGTGATCTACTCCTTTGTTGTCCGAATCCTTTCAATTCTGTTGACTGACTGATTTTTCTGTTCTGTTTCTTTTGTGTTTTACACCCATACACTCCACTCATTCATTCATATGATCTGACAGACACATACAATTGTATATTTTCTGTAATTTACTAATTAAAATATCTAATATTTTCAGACCTGTGTGGGTTTTCCTCTTTTGTCTCCTGTTGAGCCAGGTTTTGACAACAGTTAAATCTGTGAGAGCAGCATACAGCAAATATTAATTTCCTTTATCATGATATGACTGAGGTAACATGATTT